>JAOUZG010010720.1:38938-51970 GCA_026289955.1 Argiope argentata
CGGCATTAATATTGGCGAACCGACTGGTCGCCAAAGGCGGCTAGTAAGAAATAGATTTTTAGAAAAAATGTAATCATTAGTATGAATGCAGTTTTTTAAAAGTCTGAAATTACTTAAATTAAATGAATTATTTTAAGATGGTTTAAATAAATATGACACTAATTAAATAAATGTATTTTTTCTGAATACCTGAATTTTATTTTATTTTTAAATTAAGATATAAACGTGCTATTCTGTTAAAAATTATTTAAATAAAATTACTGATAATTTTAATTAATAAAGAAATTTTATTTTATAAAAGAGACAGGAACTTATTTTGTCAATCAAAAATGAATGTCTTAAAAATAAATATCATTCAAAAATAAATATCTATTTTCATAATATTTGAACCATAATTTTATTTTTAAGTAAAAGAAATAATTACGTCTACAACTTAAATAATATAAAGTGTCCATTAAATTACTCTTATCATAGAAAATATTTCATTAATTTTTTATTACATTAAATAGACAGACTGGCAATTATAAAAATATTTCAAATAAGGTAGATATATTTTGACACCTTTGAAAAAGAAAAGATAATTATTATCGACAAGATAAACCTTAAAGGAATCGATAAAAAACAAATTTTATTTACTTTTAAAAATATTTGTTTTTCGTCTTTAAAAATATTTGTTTTTCGTCTGAAAAATATTTGTTTTCGAGCAGCGCATAAAGCATTTCGTATGTTACAAAAACTTTTGAACCATCTGCCTATGCATTCTCTAATTTAACACCTGCTCCTTAATTTGCCCTTTCTATTATTATTATTTTGAATGTTTTTGATATAATTGTATTTTGAGGATATAAATACTTCTTTTTTAGATATTTTAAATATTTTATCTTTATTAAAATCCAAAAATTAAAAAAAAATTATTGATTTTAAGGTAAAAGTAATTATTTTGAAATATTTTTTATAGTTGAAATTACACTTATAACTAATTTAACTCTTAAAAATTAAATTATAGTTATAATTTAAAAAGGATATATATGAATGCAATTATCTTTCTTTTAAAAAAATAAGATACAACTTATATCTTAAGAGAAAATACATTTATTTTTTCAATATAAAAATGAAAATTATGTTCATTGAAACCATCTTTAAATTATTAATTCAATTTAAATATTTCTAAATGCATAAAAATTTACTAATACTTATAATTATATTATTTCAAAAAATTAAATTCTAATTCGCTAATTAGGAGAATAAATATTTATTTTTGGCATTAAAGATCCTGCTTCGAACATAGTTGTTTTTCATCTGTTAAGTGTGTGAATATGCCCCTTGTAAGAAGAGGCTGTGCAAGCGAATGTGTTGCATGAGTTGCTAAGACGTTTTCTTGTTCCTAGTCGGAGCTGCTCAAAACAAGAGACTCATTCTCGGCTTAAAATTGCTGAATGAGTTAGTGAGCTTGTCCATGGAAAGTGCTATTAGAAATCACAACAACAACTTATATTCAAACATAGGCGATGACAGATTTCCTCTTAGAGGACTTGATACAAAACTGATAAAAAATTAGAAATTTGGTATAATACTGTATACTATATATAATCTGTCTAGTTCAAAGCGTTTTCGAGTTATCTTTGTTACAGAGAGACAGACAGTTGGATAAAAAGACATAATGCCAAAAATTGCACTCGGAGTGTTTTGAAATTTGGAGATTTTTCGACATTATGGGTTCGAAGTTTTTGACTGGGTCTCCGTGGTATGGGGGGGGGGTAAAATCACAGCGTGTGGGTCGGAGGGTTTAAGATTCCAGACCCTATTTCACCAAAGAACTGTTGTGTAAGGGGTGTTTATTGGACGAAAATCAGTCAGATAAAACATCTTCCCGCTGCTATGGTGTAGTGAGGAGAGAAGTGTGCCATCTCAGGTGTCATCCTTGTCATCTGACCGAGGTTCAAATTTACGGGTTCCATTTCAGCATATCCCTATTGTTGCTTCACACCAGGATGTTATTAAAATTAAACTAAACTCGAAGTTTCTGAAGTCTTCAGAACTTCCTCTATATTTAAAAAGAAAAAAAAAACTTGTTAAAAGGAGAAAATAATGATTTGTGAATCCATCCAAACCTAAAATATCTTTAAAAATTTATAATAATTAAAAAACAGATTTGTTTTCTATACCATGTGATTGATTTATGCTTTTAGATCGAGTGGCAAGGGGTGGTTTTCTATTCATGAAGTACTATATATGTTTGCCCTGTATTTATACCAATATATATTCAACAGGAGTAATATTTAGAACATGTATAATCCAAGAATTTTTCAATTCAGAAAGCCTATTCAGGGAAATGTATAAATAAAACCAACCAACAAATGTTTCGTAAATGAATTTTTTTTTTTCATTTTTCGTCTCAGTTTTCCAAATAAAGAAGTATTTAATGAAAATAGTTTTTCCTTTTATATGAATAATCTATATTCGAAAAAAGTTTGGTAAGTTTTGTCTAATAGAAAAAGGAAAATGAATCAAAATGAAAAACTCAGAGTATACTGAAGCTATATTATTGCTGTAAAGTATATGATATTTAGGGAAAAACATGTTTTTGAATTATTGGTGACAAAAATAAATACTTTTCTATACTTATGTGTGTGTGTGTTTTTTTTTTGATAAATTTTCAAAGATTACTTTTCCTGTTTTTTGAAAAAGCCATGCTTTTCGATAATTGTTTTGAAATTTGGAATTCCACATAAAAATAAATAGACATGTTTTTAAATATACTTTTAAGAGAAATTTACCGATATACCAGATTTATACATGAGTATATCTTATTATTTTCCAGTAATTCTTATTCAATATTCAAAAACATGCAAAGAAAAAGAACTGAAAATCTGAGAATGAAAGAGTTTTAAATGAAATCTGCCATGTATTTTTCAATGCTTCGTCAGAATATAATTTCTTGAACGTCCAAGCACCACGTGATCATGCAAGTTAAATTATATTTTTATTCATTTTCATCGTTTCATTGAATGAGTCACTCTAGCATTGCAAACGATTTAAAAAAACTTTTCATCGCATTTATTTATAAAAAAGTATCACATTTCCATTTATTTCATTTCATACAATCACGTGCTCAAAATGACATTTTTCTATGTTTTATTTACTGTAGTCATTAACTTATATATTTTAATTAGAGCTTATGTAAATGCAATGGCAACGCGTTATTAAAAGCTGATTTTTTGAAGTGCTCGGGCAAATAGCAAAATTTCGATTTTTCGTCAACAGATTTTTGTTGACTCCACAAACCTCATACCCAAATTAACATCGTGTTCTGACATGGTAATAAGGATGGAATATAAAATGTAAAGACCGTTAGATATTTTCTTATGGTAAAAAAAAACTAGTAGATATTTGAATGGTTAAAAGTTTTATGAAGAATATAAAGTTTTTGAATTTCTTTTTTGGATTAAAATAATATCCCATATTTGATTCCCTTGTTTTTCAATTCATATTTCGAAATGTTTATAAATCAGAGAAAGAGAAAGGAAGATTTGTGTTTTTGACAATGATGAATTCTGAAATATCACTACCACTAGATATTTTTTTATCATTTAAAATTATAAGATTTACTAACATTTAAAAGTATTATTAAGATTATAACAGGTTTGTAATATTTTGCGAATTCAGAAGCTTTTAATCTTCCAGATCTGTATTCTTGATCTTCATTTCAAATTTCGAAATAATTAGAAATCAGAAAAAGAGAACAAAAGAACTGTAAATGCGTTAGTGATAAATTCTTGAATATCAAGAATGTTAAAACTTTTGAATTCCTTAAAGTTTAGTATATTTACTAAGAATATAAAGGTTTGAAAACATTTCTTGGCTTTACAAACAACTAATTTTCCAGATTTTTGATTCTTATCTTCAATTCAGATTTCGAAATAATTATGAGTCACATAAAATAAGTAAAGATTTGTGAGCAATGAATTCTAACGATGATTTTAAACGAATGAAAGACGAATTCTAACGATGAATCTAAATGAATGAACGATGATTCTATACGATTGAAAGACGAGTTCTAACGATGATTCTAAACGAATGAAGGACGAGTTCTAACGATGATTCTATACGAATGAAAGACGAGTTCTAACGATGATTCTATACGAATGAAAGACGAGTTCTAATGATGATTCTAAACGAATGAAAGACGAGTTCTAATGATGATTCTAAACGAATGAAAGACGAGTTCTAACGATGATTCTAAACGAATGAACGATGAATTCTATAGTTGATTCTAAACGAATGAACGATGATTCTAAATAAATGAAAGACAAATTATAACGATGATTCTAAACCATCACGATATCTGGACCTTTTCATATAATTTAAAACTTTTAGATTCCTAAAAACTAATATTTTTACAAAGAATACATCGACTTTGAAATCTTTCATAGATTTACAAGGACAAATCAAAAAGTCTTTGAGCCTATTTTTTATTCGCCAAAAACAGGTACATACAGATATTTACAAATATACGGTAGTATACTGCGTGCCTTACATTATTTCTCCACATAGTCACCACACCGGTTCAGACATTTGTCCCATCGCAGCTCTAAATTAGCGATCCCCCTGTGGTAGAATTCTTCCAGCTGCCTATGGAGCCACCGTCGGACATCGTTCTTGGCTTCTTCGTCACATGTGATTCTTTGACCTGAGAGAAACTTCTTCAGTGTACCGAAAACGGTAAAATCACTAGGGGCAGGGTCTGGACTGTAAGATGGGTGTTCCAGATTCTCCCAGTAAACGCTCATTCCCATGCCTTTTTGAAACTCACGACACCACCATTGAACACTTCTTAAAAAGACACTTTTCCCCGTACGTGGTGTGCATTTCCCTGTGAATTGCTATGGACGTTTGTCCCTTTCTCCATAGAAAACGAATAACACTTCGCTGCTCATAAGCTGTGGACGTCTGAAGAACAACCGCCATATTAAATGACAGATAGCAGCGCCACTCATCGGAGCAAAAGGCAGATACGACTGGTACGGTTTAGGGAACGTTCACTGCTGGGAATGTAGGCGTTCGCTTTGTATTCACAGCCGTATTTTGGCTAAAAAATAGGCGCAAAGACTTTTTGATTTGCTCTAGTACCAATATTTAATCTTGCATATAAATTTTCTTTGATCTTGAATTCAGATTTTAAAATATATATCAATCTAGATTTTTAAAAAAAGAATCAACCACTTCATGGGGCTGAAATTTTGGATTTTATTTCACTTCAAAACTGCAATACCACTTTCATCCCATTAATTTTCTAACATTTTTCAATCCATTACCAGTATTTTTTATTTATTCACTCCATAAATTGTCCAATAAATCAACAGCCGTATTATTTTACCTTCCTCATTAGTTACTTGTCACTTGTATCGGTTTTTATTAACCGATATCAGCAACTCCTTTAATGTAAACTTCAAATAATTGTTATTAATGGCCGTTTAATTCAAAAGTTTGGAATGTGAAAAAAAGACACTTTTAACATTAAGGCGTAAAATTTATTGATTTGCGGATGGTGTGAATGCCTTTTGATTGCTTTTAATCGATTTGTTGCAGATGAGAAAAAAAGTATTTTTTTTAATAAATATGAAAGTTCCGAAGTTCTTATTTATACATGTAGAAAAAAATGACTGATAGCGGAATATTTATGTAAACCATTCATTAAGGCTTCTCATTTGTGAAAAAAAATGGAACTTTCATTAATTTTTCATAATTGTTCATGGTGACTCAGAAATGCTGACCACAAATTAATTAATTTATCATCAATTGTTAATGTTGTCTTTTTAGCAAAAACATTAGGTTTTGCTCCTCAAAGGCATAAAATAAATAAGTTTAAAATTGCATGAACTTACAAAGGAGTTTGAAAAACAATCTGGCAAAAATCAATATGTAGGACCATTTACGCTTCCATAATAGAGCCAAGGCACGAAAAATAATCCACATAACTAGTAATGAATACTATAAAACAATAACCAGTAATTTTTCATACCATCAACAGCAGTTAAAGTTCATATGGTTATAACATTAACGTCCAAATGGTCACAAAAGGAAAATTACTGAATCAAATGTTATCAAACTTAATAATAATTTTAAAAAAAACATAAAAATTTCTTTTCCGACAAAAAATGTTTTAAAACTTACCATAAGGGGCATCACTGTATGCAACATTTTAAAGCAAAATAGAACAAGAAAACATCGGTTTAAAACGTTTTTAATCGTCTCTGAAACCTGTTACAAAGCATGTTCATTCTGTCATCCGCCATTTTCCGAAATCAAATTAAATCACATTGCTACATTTCCAATAGCATGTTAGGAGGAATAGTATGCACATGACGTTTTTCCATTCCCCATTTTGTTTATATTGTTACGTTTTTAGCGTAGTGAGTTCGGATTGAATGGACTTTATATGAAGACAGCACAAACAAATTTATTTACAGATATTTACAGGTATATACAGGATGACTTGAAAAAGTAAAACTTCAGAAAACACAATCCAGCAATAATCAGTCACTTACAGCGTAAATGCAAGTCTTACGCACAATAAAACGCACTGCAAAAAAAGCTATAGTATAGCACATCAACGGTAAATCACAGCGAGCTCAATAACACAGCGTTAACAGCAAACGCAAACACAGCTCACTAATAACAAGCGAAAATCCGCTAGTCCAACAAACCACTTCTTTTCCTTGAGAGAGCAACTCTCAACTAACTCACTCACTCCGGCTACTCGTCCTTATATAGCCGAAGAAGCGCGTGCACCGAAACTCGTGAAAATTCTCAAAAAAAAAAACGCGCGCAATTCAGCAGCTACTAGATTGTTCCTTTCGCCAAACCAATCAAGCTGGCGCAAGGCTCGTCGCCAAAGGTCGCCATCTTTGGCACGTTTTCGTGAGGTCACTCGCTTGTAACAATATTATTATAGTGAAGAGTGCTTTTTTGTGTTTACACACATTAAATATGCTTTGTAACAACACTTTCAGAAACAATTAAACGTATTTGAAACTGGTTTCTTCGTGTTCTATTTTCGCTTAACAATATTGATACAGCACTATTTCACCGCTTGTGGTGAGTTTTTAAATATTTTTAGGGTATTTTTAAAAGAAAGAAATTCTTATGTCATTTTTTAAATTATTATCAACCTTGTTAACAATTGGTCAAGTAGTGGGCCTTTTATGACTATTTGAAAATGGAACTTTAACTATAAGCACTCTGTATATTATTTTTTTTTCAATTTGGAAATGTTTATTTAGTTGAAAATTCAAGCAAACGACAAAAAAGTAATAAAAATAATCAGATATCGGAATATTTTTCAATAAATTTATTAAAAAAAATCGTCTACCACTTTTTTATTTATTTATAAAGGTGAACTTTTAAATATCGTTTGGCTTTTCTGTTTGCTTTGATATCTCACAAAAAATATTATACTTGCCAAAATTGATTCATAAGAGTATAAAAAAATGGTTTATGTTTGAAATATGATTACTTTTCAATATAAATGATATCTGATCAGAATGATGAAATATGTATTTTTTCCAAATTTAATTCTGAAATAAAAATAATTTTGAAAAGTAACGTTGAATTGGAACTGTAAAAAAAATAGTCTGAGTGACAAAACTAATTAGATATAAATAAATATTTATTCTGAAAAAAAAACTTAGAAAGAATCAAAGATTATTGAATAATATAAAAAAGATAATTCACTCAATTTAATCAAATTTTTTATTTTATTTTTATAGGACATAGTTCAAAGGCATTGGTCAGTTATTTTACATTAACTTTCAACTAGATGAAAAAAATTTTAGTTGAAAAACAAGTTTTAAGAACAGAAATATTTGAAATTTCTTTACAAAATCAAAATTAAATACGCTCTCTCTTCTTGTAGCATTGTCTTATTTGGAGATATAATTTTTATTTGTTGAAATTTCAGTGTAATGATTTCTAGCTTTTGTGCAATATCTGATTAATTTAACTAGGATAATAAATTTTAATGACTATTTCAATGATATTCTACCATAAACACACATCAAAACTATGACTACGAATGGAAGTGTCAAGGAAAATATCAAAATATTAAAAAAATCAAAACAGGTTTATTGGTTTATATGATTGAACAGGCCTTTCTTTCTAGTCATGGTATATTTAAGTAGTTTTAAGATTAAGATTGGCTTAAGTAAAGTAATTTATTTAACATTAAATAAATTCATCTTTATTAATTAATTAATATGATTAATTAGTAATTAAGTAACCAACCAAGATAGACCATTGTATGGGAGATAAGGAACTGAAACATCCAAGCTTTTATCTTATCGAAGCTTTTATCAATATTACAAGCTACTGCAGACTTTACCTATCTTAATGTTCAGCAATTTTTATTTTTCCGTATGTTTAGTATAGAGATAAGATTATAAGTATAAGGAATTCGTACACGAAATGTGTACGAATTTTACCGTTTAAGAACTCTCTGATTTCGGTAAGTTATTATAATTTATGCCTTATATTTATGACAAAGATAACTTGAAAATATTGTGATATAATCTCCTGAAATGTGGTATTATGTTTTTTTAATCAAATTCTTAACATAATCCGTTTCGAGGAAGTTGAATTGGCGGTTCAAAAATCATTTAATACGATATTGTAAAACAAAAATGGAGCAAGGTTGATAAAATTTAATACATATATTAAACACCTAAAATGTAAATACCTGTCAAATTTAGAACCAGATATATTAAAGATTGATTTTAATCGTTCAGTTCTTTCACAAGAAAATAAACACGATACTGAAAAAGATAGTATCTTTTATGTATAAAATCTGTTTTAGAAGTTTGTGACTATTGTTGTGTTTCTGTGTAAAATATTAGTTTTAAAGGTTTGGAAAAAAGGCTTCCAAAACAAAATTTTGACTTCCGGTTGCATATTCTAAATAACGGGATTAACCACCAAAAAATCGCAAGACATGGCGGGATATACTTGTTTTATTCCCACCATACATCAACACTCATGCCCATAAATTAAGTACAGGGTGTCCAAAAAGTTCCCGTACTGATGATTTTGAATTTATTTTACAAAAAAAAAGCATGTTTAAAAAGAATGATTTTTATGCCAATGATAAAAAGCACTTTTAATATAACTAAGGGAAAAAATACTGAACTTACGTTTATAATAAATGCTCAAAATGTCCACCTGTTTCTTGGAGACAAAGCTGAACTCGTTTGCGCACGTTTTTCGAAGCGCGTCTTAACATGCTAGGAGTGATTTCTTGTATCCTTTGGGTAATTGCCATTTTCAAATCATCTATAGTTTGAGGATCCCCTTCATAAACTTTGTCCTTTAAATATCCCTACAGAGAAAAGTCCGGGATGGTCAGATCAGGGAATCGAGGTGGCCAAAGATTTTTTGAGATAAGTCGATCGCCGAAAAAAGCTTCAAGCATGTCCATGGTTTCATTACTCGTATGGCAAAATTTAATAGACTTGAAAAAAAATCATGAAAAATGATTTTTTAAATTTGGAGTACGGGAACTTTTTGGACACCCGGTATAATGCAAAGTTACAAGGAAATCGAATTCTAAAAAAACATATATCACCCTTAAAATGACTGCACGCATCGTCAAAAATCATATGCAGATTGCAGGAAACCACAAAATGACAACGATAGTACTTCACATTGACGAGAGTGTAAGAGAGTGATGAACAAGGAATACAGGCAAAGAAGTAAAATTGTTATCAAGCGCTTTATAAGCCTTTCAGTGCAATGATCACATAATTATGACACAAAAGACGAATTTGGATGACTTTTTTAAGTGATAGGATTATCGTCCGTCTGGTATGTGGATGTACCTAGCAGGAAATATCCGAGGAACTTCGAATCAATCACCCGGAGTATCACCTCCAGGCTTTGACAACTATTTCAAGATGTTGTTGATGTGAGTAAGTAAAGATCAATTCCAAATTACAGTCTGATTCGATCCGAATTTTCATATGGAAAGTGCCAAGTACTCGGTGCCACCAAGAGAACAAAATTGAGCGACGCCTTTACGATAGAGCAGGATTTCTCGTTTGTAGAGGAGTTATCCTGGTTTCCATAACTGACATGTATGCTCAAAGTGAAGCCATGACAGACAGAATCTATTGGGATGTCATTCTGGAACAACATGTACGTTTGTTTCGGTCCACCACGGGTGTAGAATATTTATTTATCAATCACCACCCATCACCACCATGCAAGCATCGTAGGAGGATATCACTCGGATGATTTGGCCAGTATTCTCACCGGGCTTGAATCTAGTAGAGCATGTGTGGGACATGTTTGGCCTATTTGCAGCTTACAACCACATTCTCGATGTCTACTGGAAATTCAGAGAGCATTAGTTGATGAGTGGTGTAATGTTCCCCAAGATCAGATCGATAATTTGATACTCAGCATGCCTAGGTGTTATACGGACTGTATTGCATCATCAGGGAGACATGCCATGTATGAACTATCATACAAACCATGTAATGTCAAACATATAGCATCTTTTTTGCTCTTTACTTTTTAATAATAAATAGGCTTCACAAATAAGTCACATTTGTTTTACTTCTGATTCTTTCCTTTCCTGAATTTGCATTTTCTTTAATTTATGGACATGAGAGTATATTACCCAATTATTCATCAATTCCAAGCAAGATACAGATGGTCTTACTCAAGATCCAAAATTGCTTGTGGTTGGATGTATCTTTAGAAGAAAGCATGCGAGAACGTTTTGAGGAGTATATTCCCACTGGTTAGTTTAAACTTAAACTCTAAGACTAATTACTTTATACTTATTCCTAGAATGCTAACCATTCGTCTCCTGGACGAGCGCTTACGAAATTACTTTGACTATTCTTCCCCTATAACGGTAAATGGATCGATCTACTCAGTACCTTTATCTGATCTTGGGAACTACAGATGAGGACATTCCTTTTTTCCGAAATATCTCCGCTTGTAGTATATTCAGAACAATAGTCGTCTCAGAGACGAATAGTTATCTGTCCCGTTAGTATTGAGAAGGTATTTCTGGGTATGTTTGGATATTTCGAAACGTTTTCACGGTGAAAATGTGTGGGGTAGACCAGAAGCTATCCGTGAATTATTGAAAGAATTAAGTGAGGAAGATAATTCTACTTCTGAGAATGAATCAGAAGATGAAGATTTTGTTGAAGTTCATCTTGTTCCATGGATGCAGAAGCGTCTCAACATATCAACTTTGCCCCCATCAACAAGGACTATTATAAGTGCACTTCTAAAGCTGAATTTAAACATTCCATGACCTGAGCAATTTGAAATTAAAAAAAGATAAAATGTACAATTTGTCCATATAATTTGCGTGCAATAATGACGTGCAATTTTTGCTTTTTATGTTCAAGAGCAATGTGCGGAGAACATCACCCATATATGTGTAAAGATTGCTTCGAAAATAAATAAATAACATTTTTATCCTACTTGACAATCAAGAGTCATGAAATCATCTGCAGGTAGTTTGATTTTATTTAAATTAGCTTTAAAAATTGATTTGAAATACACTTCGTCAAGGAAACAAATGGTTATCCTTCTTGTTAGTTCTTTAAAGTTTAACTTACTAGGGATAAATTTGAAAAATCGGCATCGCAGCTATTACCATTTCTTCGATTCCTTTTCTGGTAACATTCCGAATACAGGCTGTGCTATCTGTTTAATATTGACAAATCACAACGTATACCATTCGAATTACTATTAGATATTTCTTCCATATAATATACTTCGGCTTAAATAATTAATATTAATGAATAAATATCGAATTTATAAAATCTAACACAACCTTGGATTTTTCTATTTCGCACTTATACTTTGAATTAATTCTGAATTAACCATAGGAATGCAATTACATTTGCTATATTATACCAAAGATACTAACATGGAATAATGTAAATAAGATAAATGCCTGCCTTATGAATAAATGTTATTAAATAAAATTGAAAAAGAAATAGACAAAAAATAATAAAACAATAAATAAAAAAACCCATACATTATAATAAAAATAAGAAAATGTAAATTAATAATTATAAAATAACGAAATGATAAAATGAATCAAAAATAAAAAATTGTTAAAATTAATTTGGAATCTAATTAAATTTACTGAATCAAGAAATATAAATAAAAACAATTCAAATAAATAAATGTCTTTAAGCTGTAATGAAACTATCGAAATCAATTAAAAATGACAATTATGATTTAAAAGAAAATAATTTTGAACAAGATCTAAGAAAAAATAGGTTTTTTTTTAAGAGAAAATAATTTGGAACACAAAATATAAAATAAACTGATATTAAATTTCCATCATATAATTTAAATTATAAATTATTTGTTACTCTTCTGATTAAAGCAGCCGAAATAAATAACAGAAATATGAGAATAATATATCATATGAATAATTAATGAATTTTAGAAGCGGCACTAAATAATTGGTTTAAAATTAAATCAGCAAATATGAAACAGAAATTAGATATCTATCACATCCATATAATATCCAATAAAAAAAATCGTATTTAGAATGAAATTTAATCTTAATTATAAAAATGTAGAATAAAAACAAATAACGAAAGTCCGTAGTTGGGAAAGACTTGGAGAGAGTATTGTTTACAGGCTGAAAAACATAGAATATAAAAATAAAGAACAGTAAAAAAGCAATTAGTTTAAGAAATAGGAAATAGAATACCAAATCTCATTAAGTAAAAAGTACAATTTTTAATATTCCTTATAATATTCAATAACTAAATAAACACTTTGATATATTAAAAAAAGTATCCTAATTTATAGGATTCTGACGTGTGTAATCAACAAAATAGTATCATTAAATAAAATATATATATAGAATATTAATAATATTTTCTTAGAATTAATTTCTGATTTAACTTTTTCTTTTAGATATATTTTAAATTATTTTATTAATAAGATGATATAAAAAGAACGATGGTTTAATACTAACAATGCTTGTTGCAA
>JAOUZG010010723.1:0-52906 GCA_026289955.1 Argiope argentata
ACCAATTAGGCTACCCCGACCCCAATGTTGTAATATAAATTAACGCGATCGTTACTAAATGAAAAGAGCTAGATATATTAAATTCGGAGCACAGATTTAATATCCACAGCGAATCAGAGGTCAAATTTTAAACCATATTCAAATAAGGATTGACAATCTGTCAGTAAGTAATTTCAGATACAAGTAAATGTGCTAATTCAAAAAAGCAATGATATAAATGTGGTGCCGCCATGATAGCGCGCCAAAACCAGCGCCTCTAGCGGCCAAAGGACTGTAACAGTTAGTGTAGATGATGCTACCGGAGAAGACGGTGTCGACAGAAGACGTCTGTTGATGAAAAGACGAAGTTAATTTACTTTAAACGTTTTATGTCATTCCTGTGCTGTTTATCATCATGTATATGTCCGTTCATCATCTGTAACCTCATTACCAGAATACATAAGTTTAAAATCTATTGGCCATCTCATTGATTCAGACGCCCACAAACAAGCCCCCACATAAATATATCGTTTGGTATGATATCACGACTCCAAGTGCAGTTATGTGTCGAATTTTTGTTTCAGTAGATTGGGAAAAATGTATCAAATGGGAATTCGATTTTTGGATAGCATAAACGCATGCCAAGGGTTAATCACCAAATAAATCCTCAATAAATGATAAGACAAATTCAATAATGCTAAATTCTTAGCAGAAAATATATTGTAACTGCTGTACGTTAACATCATGTAAAGCGTTCTCTGCAATGGCAAATTTATTAGATAATATGCGAGAAAGTTTGGGAAAGAGCACTTCCACTAGATTATTTATTGATGTATTCATTATTTTGCTTAATTATAAATTGTATTTTTGCCTTCAAGCTTAAACCGTTTTCATTGTTTCACAAATTTATCAGATCACTTAATTATCTCCCAGTGTTGAGAACTAAACATTTTTTGTTTAGTATCTATATAGTTTACGAGACTGGTAAACAAGGAAAGTTACACTACGACATAATTTATAAGACAGATCAACCACACATTTATGTTTTTAATTATGAAATGAAGTCATGGGATTAATCACCATTAGAAAGTTTTGAATATAGCGATGCATACCGACAATTAAAGGAAACACCACTTGGATATGAAATTATATCTAAATGATTCAACTGGAGTCAATGATATATAATATCCCCAAGAAATGAGCTGGTAGCCAAAAGCGGTAATATAAAAGGAATTAACAGTACAACATAGTACATAAACAGAAGCAAAAGAACAACCAGTAATCCTTCGATAATTTGAGAGAAAAGTATAAGAATCAAAACCTCATATAGCCTACTTATCTATAATTTTTTCTAACAGAAACAAAACTGTAAACAACAGCTAAATGTTTTATAAAAAATAATTACAAAGACCCAAAACATCTGAAAAGAGAACAGTTAAGAGAACGAAAAAAATATCCAGAATTCTTTCCTAGAAGAAAATTATTCTATAATGGCGGTCACGGCATATCAAGCCACGGTGAACGGACTTTTTCAATAGGCCGTCTCACCATTAAAAATATTCGAATTCCCAACAGCCCCATTCGATGCAGACGAACTGATCCAAGAGAACGAAAGACATTAATACGAGGCATTCTCCCCACGTACAGAATCAAAACTAGGTCAAACGATTGTTTAGTTTTTGAAAGGGTATTTGACGCATGAGTAAACGTCGTCCTTTGTCACTCGGTGACCTTGGTCGAGACGGGATAAAACTATCCGAGTGAATAAAGCTTCGATTAGAACAACTCTCGCGATTAAAAGAAACAGATTTAAAAAATATATTTATGAAACCGGAATTCCTTCAGATTGAGTGGAACTGGATCGGGTTGCAAAGGTTGTTGGAACAGATAAATCAAACTTATAAAGTGGAAAGACTTAAAATATTCCATTTCAAAAGGTGCAGCAGACGCGGAAAATATGAACAGGGGTGTGTTCTTGGCTTTCTAATGCTCAATTTTGTGCAGAAAGCTCTTCTCATTTAATAGTAAAATGAAAAGAATCGAATTCATGCTTATCATCAAGATCAAAGATCCTAACGAAATTAGCATAAACAAGAATAGGGCATGTGCGAAGTCGACTTCCAAAGTTTTAAAATAAATTTCGTAAGAATAAAGCATTTCCTTATTTATTACATTACATATATTGGTGTAACAAAGTTCTTAAATATATAAAGCTGATTAATTTTTTTATCATTTATAACTAGATTTAGCTAGCATTTCAATCGCTCAAATAATTGTTAATAAATCAAAGAATATAGCTATCTACTTCATACACTTATAAAATATTTTTTACATGAATTAGGCATAATTTTTTTTATTTCATTTTCTTAAAAGTCTGAAATTTACACATCAAGATATTTAAGGGCGTTTTTTTCCCAAATGTGTTGTGTGACGGAGGGGGATATTCCCTTATGAATGTTTCCCAAAGATAAAATCATTATTATTTTAATTGTGTTAAAAAAATGTTCTGAAGGCAAGAGCGGTTATTAATGTAGCCAATAATTATTTCATAATCTAGCAAAATGTATAAACAATTCAAATATTTTTAATAAGTAATAATATTGCTACTATAGTAAGAAAAATCAACAAGTTTTGATGAAGCGATGCGTAATATTCGAGGCCTATTGTTTCGAAAATGTTCTTCTAGTAAATGTTCTTGTGTTTACAACACACGTTCGTTGAAAACATGAACAGCACAGTACAGAACAAGTCAGAAACAAACACAAATGAAGTGGTATAGTACAGGAGGTATTACACTTTGCAGCGCTTGACGACGAACAACTGAAATGAATCGCATGCTTTTAAAGACTTCGCAATCCAATCTGCTTTCCACCATTCTAAAATATATGAATCATTTCACCAGACTGTCAACGCGCATTCAATGTCCTGTAGTACCGTTTTCCACAGGAGCTTTCTAAGCTCGTCACTCTCTGCTCCTTACTCGTCGTCCAGCCTCCTAGATTTCAACTCCATCTCTTGGAAAGCCAATTAGTAAGTTTAATTACATTAACGTCATATTGTAAAGCAACACTAGATCTTTTTTGAAACGGACCTCGTAATTTTCAGCTGACGAGGACGAAACCTGAGCTAATACCCCGCTTTTCCACACCAGTGGAAGGACGTTTGGCCCTAACGGATTTAACATGCAATAGACCCCCTTTCACGACGGTTCTTAGGTGGAATCGGGCTCGAACCTCAAACCCTACGACTCACGATCCGAGACCTTCCCATCAGGTCACCACGACCCCAATGGAAGGGCAGAAAAAAAAAGAGACCAGAGCATTAAACAATGCAATCAATATTTCATAAAAAGCTCCGATTTAAATCTTGCAGTATTTAAAACAAATAATCCCTAATTAGTTAGAGAATAAAATTCAAATATATGAAAATATGATACAAATTTAGTCTTTCCTTTGGAAAATAATAATGGTATTTCCAATAATGGTTACTATTGTCTGCAAATGCAGAGGAGTTCAAAGAAATAAACTCCACCTGATACTTCTAAATTTTAAAAATACAAAACCGCTAGCTAATAGTCTAAAGTATACACATTCAAATTATAATAAAAATGACAATTTTTTTTTCATAGAAGCTTTAAGAAAAAAAGTTTTGTATCCTTGCATTGTTTGGCACCGTTTCAACAAAGCAACCCGGAATCTCATACACAGCTCAATTTTGAGGAGAACATTTACTAAATTTCATTCCTCTAGATGGTTCTACTTTTGAGTTATTGCCATTAAGTCAAAAGTAGACCCATAAACAGTTTTTGTCGGACTAAGGGTAGTCAAAAAAATGTGAAAATTTAGCAAAATCTTGAATCGGATCTTTCAGCCGTTACAATTTTTCTCATAGATGTGTGGCAATGGTAAGCGGTGCCAAGAAAACGACATTTATTTCAATATCAATGATATTTCACTTTAAAAAATAGTATGAACATATTAATATTTTATTCCCATGTGACAGATGCCTCGGTTTCTGTACCACTCCCGTTGATCGCTCCCCCCCCTCCAAGGTCATTACGCAACTATTTTATCCTTTTATACAATTCTCTAATACTTTGGACATTCTGCAAAATTCCAGAACATAATTTTTAAGCTTTAACCTCTTCATCTTAGCGCATTAAACGAGCATCGAATTATCTCTTCTCGAAATTACATCTTTCAAAGACAATAGAATTCTATCCAAAATTATATAAATCAGAAACACATTAAGTATTTTATAAAATCCTAATTAAATGGGTAATATGGTACACTCACGAAACGAAGGATATCCAATCGGATAGTAAAAACAAATTGAAAAATTTCATTCAAAACTTAAAAAACGAGAAAGATCCACCAATTGACATGCATTCTTTGAGGCTGCCGCTGATTGGCCATCCTGTTAAAATAATGAGATTCAAAGCTTCAATCTCAGTCCGTTTTGGTTGCAGAAGAATTGATTGAAATGATATTGAATCAAGAATATCTTACTAAATATCCAATAAAAACCAGGTGAATTGTATAAAAAAAATTTAGTAATTTGTAAGTTTATTGACTGAAATTATAATTTTTTAGATCATTTATAACTTTTTAGGAAATTTTATAACTAAAGGTTTCAAAATTGGCTATCTCATTTAATTAACGCAAAGTGAACGACCTCAATATAATTTTCAATTATATCTCTACTGAGATGCTTAATGATGATTTAACTAAAATAATCATAACACCATGCTTTTCTTATTATTGCCAGAAAATCATAATTATTCAAATCTTGTTCTAAAATTCCTCAGCAATGGTGAACTGTCATGTTATAAAAATGAAAATTTTTGTTGTGTCTTCTCAAAGAAATGACCATAATTCAATATCGAACAATAATCTGCCATTTTGTGAAATCAAAGAAAAATAAGTAAATAATTTACATATAGGTACTACATGCAAAATATTTTACTAAAATTATTATACATTTCATGATTCGCAACTTGTTGAGAAAAGCAATAACGATGATTATATTTACCATTTGTCCAGAACCGAAGTCAAAACTAAGATTTTCTATATCTTAAAACCCAGGATTCGATTAATACGCATAATAAATTTTATAGTTCTTTCATCCCAAACATTTTGTGTGTATATCATAATGGCTTTGCATTATAATTCCTCAGATTTATAATTTTAAATTCAATCCTTCGAAGCTGCTGTTGAGTTTATATGAGCTTCATTTCATTCAATTATTTCTCCAACTAAAATACCTTTATGATGAGATTCCATAAGATTAAATAACAAGTTTGTTAATTTTCACTGCACTTAATTTCGAACTAAAGATTAATATCTATAATTCTATTCACATAGATGTTGCTATCCTCAAAAAAGAGAACTTCATTTCGAGTGCAAAACTTAATTTTAGCTCGGCGTCAGTGGTGATCGTAAGATGCTATAACTCGTTACGAAAATAAACATTATCAACAAATCGATCAAATATTCAATGAATTCTTAACTGAATCAAAAAGATAATATTTCGGAAGTTGTAGTTGTCAGCTATTTAGATAATGGAAAAGTAGTTAGGAGGTGAAAATTTTAATTTTAATCTACGAATTTCTTTTACATCTTAGCCACTTGACAAACGAATTTATTTAACTTTCTAATTAGATAATTCATCCTATTTCGGCAATTTATTTTTAAATTGATTTTTTTTAAAATAATATGTAGCGTCAGCCTTATAAGCCATTTAATATCCTTCGAGCACAAGAGTCCCTTTTGCTTGATCGGTATGATACTCGGCTACAGGCCCAAACGTCGCAGGTTCGTACCGCGACCTTCAATAGCTACAAATATATGGAACATTTGGGATACCAAATCACTTCATAAGGATTTTTTCGAATTTAAATACTTAATTCTGTTTCTTAATTGCAGACTTGAAAATAAAAATTCAGTAATTCGATGCGCATGTCAGACACATCATTGTATTCGAAGTGATTAATTAGATGACAACCTATAATAGACATTTGTTATTGTAATTCATATCAGAATATAATAGATATTTGACATATTTAAACAACCTAAAAATTATATAATTCAATAAAAATTATAATTATATATTTCAATACATGTAATTCGAAGGGATAGAAACACAGTGATCCCAACAACATTTAGACTTAAAAAAGAAAGCTCAGAATTTTATTCATAAAATTCCGATCTCAAAATCAAAATTCTAAAAATCTTTATTACTGTTCTTAGCATTGATTTATTTAAATAAAACTAAACTTGAATTTTTAAAGAATGTTAAAACTATACATAATTTTGAATCCACATTTTTCAGCATTTGATAAATGATCAATTTCATACTGTCAAGCAAGGAGCGTTTTTTCCCCTAATAGCTATTTTAAAGTGGAATTAAAATAAGATTATTTTATTTAAAATCAATATCTTATGAAGGTATCAAAAATAAATGCATAATTCATATAAAAAAATGGGTAAGTGGTTGTTGATACATTAAATTTGCTCTCTACGCTTTTTTTGTTTTTGTTTTTATAGCAAGTACATAAATATTTTGAAATTCCGACATTTCCAGTTTTTAATGTCTAATACATCTAACTCTTTGTCTTCCACTCGTCATTACACTATAGAACTGGAAGTCTTTTCTTTTGATAAAAAACAAATTTTTTTATTCAGGAATAAGAAAAGCATTCAAGAAAATTTCATATTCCTGCAAATAATGTTATATCTAGAATAAACAATATTTATATCTAACTTGTGTTGTTTCATTTTATTCCTAAAATAATTAGTTATCCGTTTTTGGTATCGCATTTAAAAGAAATTTAATATGGAAAGATTAAAAGATTTTTTTTAGTCTCTACAAAATCTCTACATCTCTAAAAAAAACTTTTTAAAAACTTATTTTGAATAACTTGCAGACGAGATTTGAAGAGAAATTAAGAATTTTACTTTTTTGAGCATAAATGAAGAAGTAAATAGCTGAAAACTTAAAGTTATGATGATTTAGAATTGTTAAAAGCAACTTTGTGGGACAGAAGCACTTCACCTAAGTCAATATATTTTTAAAAAATCCAAAATTCTGAAAACTATGACAACGAATGACGATATTAACTAGAAGCTTATAAACTTTACCTAGATACTAAAAACGAGTCATTTATAAACGAATATTATTTTGATTCACAAAAATAATAAAAACAAGTTATTAGTATTTTAAAAAAAGCAGCGATTGTGAATGTGAACTAGATTTTCTGCTTTGATTTTTCCTCCTAACTACTACTAATAAAAAAATAAGATTCGCGAAACAAGTTACAATTTGTTACAACTGACAGTTCATTGGACGTGTTTTCATTTGAAAGTTGTTTATTCTTCGCTCTTAAATGGAGTTCTCAAGAAAATTTCCGGTTTTGAAAATTTCACTGAGACGGGAAAAGCAAAGTCAAAAAGAATAAATAAAGCATGGTCAGCAACTTTTTTTAGGGGATAAATACAAATTTATGATTTTATCCAAAATTTTTTGCAAATTGAACGATTTCGCTTAGTATTTGTAAATCATGATATGCAGTGATACCGAATCGAAATGGTAATATAATATTAAGCATATCTAATAAAAATAAGTCTAGTTTAGATAAATTGATCGAAGTGCATATTTGTTATATTATAAATTAGCAAAAATTTTTCATAAAAACGAAACTACTTATTAAAAAAGACAACTATGCAATTGTGTATTAATGAAATAGAAATTTAAGGGAAAATAAAAAAAAAGATTAAAATGAAATCTGCTATGCATATTTAAATGCATCATGTCAAAACATAATTTCTTGAACGACCAAGCACCACGTGCTCGTGCGAGTTAAATTATATTTTAGTTCATTTTAAATGTTTAATCGAATGAGTCACTTTAGTCAGGGCCGGGACTCAGTTTAGTTGGGGACCAGGGCAAAAACTTTTTAGGGGCCCTTTCTGATTTATTACTTTAGTAATGAAGAACATTAAAAAGAATCAAAATAAAATTTCTATTCGATTTTGGACCCTCCACTTATGTGGGAAGCCGGGGCAGCTGCCTCGTATGCCCCTGCCTTAGTCAGGCCCTGACTTTAGTATGACAAACAATAAAAAAAAAAACTTTGTCTCGCCTTTATTGATTAAAAAATATCACATTTCCTATTTGTTTCCTTTCATAAAGTCACAAGCTCAAAATGACATTTTTCTAGATTTTATTTGTGACTGCCATTAACTTATTTTTTTAAACAGAGCTTTTGTCAATGCAATAGTAACATGTTACTAAAAGCTGATTTTTTGAGATGCTCGTGCAGATAATAAAATTTTTATTTTTTTGCCTATGGATTTTTGTTGACACCACAAACCTCATTCCCAAATCTGACTTAAAGACTAAAAATCCCCCATAAATTCCTTAACCATGAATACATATAATCATTCCATCATTAAATGAAATAGAGCAATTACAAAGCGAATTATCTCAAGTTTCAAAATCTTTTATACATTGATTTACTTTTCAATTTGATTGATAATAAGGAAAAGACGATTTCCTAGATATAATAAATAATTGACGACACATGTTATCAAGTTCTATTTAAAAAATAAAAATAAAACCAACTTTAGATTCCAAACAATAGATAAAATTTTCAAAAATTAATTTTTAGCTTTGATGCTATTTAACGAATTCCCACATTCAGTACATTATTCCGTTCTAAAATATTTCTGAAAGTTTTTTTTTATTATTATATTTAACAAATGAAAATTTTTATTATTTGTTAAGGTAGCATTTTTAAGGCACCAAAATTATAGGCTTAATTTTTTATAAAGTATTTTCTTAAAAGTTACATTTCCTTTTTTATTTAAAAAAAACTGAATCAAAATGTGAGTTTTTATGTGACAAGTAATTGCTAGTTGAGTTCAGTCAAAATATTTAGGCTAAAATATATAGGAACAACTTTTCGGTCCAATAAACCGAACTTTCAAAAAAAAAAAAATGCCAAATTTTCTAAATATTGTCTTTGAAAACAGGCAATGCGGAAGTCTGGATCATTCATGCCATTTTTTTAATGAGATAGAAGAAAACATTTAATTCATATAAATAATATTGATTTTTTTGTACTTTGACGTTCTAAAATATTAATTTGTCCGTATTGAGTTTATGGAACAGTTTCATAAGAAATATATTTAATAAGTTTACGTTCTGATCACATGATACGCATCAAGTGCGTCTTTCTACTTCAAATTAGAAATCTTTACTCGCAGAGACAATATGCAGTCATGAGTTTGATTGAAAACTAAAGTAATGCTTGTGAGACGATTCATGTGAATAAATTTCATAACCACCAATCGTTGCCCCAATCACAGAGAAGTGACACTTAAAACTGCCTATCGCTTTGGCTCATCATAATGTAACCTTGCATCGACTCGTGCAAATCGGAATAAGATTTATTATGATCATTTCATATTTTACTAACAAATATACGATATCAAATACCAAGTATAATATAATTTAAAAACTTCATATTTTAAGTTTATATAACCTAATTCATTCTTGCGGATTTTAAAACGCAAATATAACAATTTAAAAGCGCTTTATTTTTACAAATGTTACAGAAGAAGCTTTAACTTTAATTCAATTAACATTTCATTTTGAAACTTACTGAACGGTTACGGTATTATACAGCTAACAAGTTGACTAATTAATATAAAATTACTCCATTGATACTCGCATGATGCATAATTCTGAAAAAAATTGTAACATGTACAACTGTTTTTTTGTAAGATCATTGATGTCTGCTTAAGCTAAAAGTATCTTTTAATGAATATTCTAGTTTTCACATGCGCCAAGTGATAACATTTTTCTAGAAGAATTGCACGAAATCGTGAACAAAATTCTCCAAAGTGGTGAATTCGAAATACGACAATTATTTGTTTGAGGGAGTTTCAATGCATCTAGAGATTTGCTCTCTTTGATAAAGTGGTCACATTCAAAAACTAAAATCTGGGGCGTTCTAAAGAATAGCAGAAGTGTGAATATTAAATCCGGATAGTAAATAAACTCGACTGCCATGGATTTCCCAATTGTTAAATCTTTAAAATTAATGATATGTACGAGCAATCGGATTTTAGAACTATTCATTTTTTTATGAAACTGGGATTATTTATTAAAAGAAGGTAACGAAACGTTATAAAGAAAAAAAAAAAAAATTAGAGGCTAAGTTTTCGAAATTAAATCAAAAGAATCTTCTAAAAGAATTTTGAGTCGCTTCATTATACATTGTAGAAGGGCCTTGTAGCAATTCTTTTTCATAGAGGTCAATAATAATAACAATAAAATCCTTTAATAAGATTTAAAAAAATTATAGCAGGAATTTTCATGGTTACTTTATTTTTGAGCAAGCGAGTGTGATATACTTTATTTTTCAACATACCATTAGGTTCAAATCTACTTTTCAAACCGCAATTACCATAGAATTGAGCAAAATGATGATTCAGATATATGAATCATCCTTTTACCTGAAGATGATTTTATACATACTGGCAGATTTATGAAAAAAAAAAAAAAACTTTCAAGAAATATTTTGATATTTTTTTAAAACATCACTCCAGAAATTTCCCATTGTGAAATTTTTATGACAGAAATTTATTTTCTTCATTTTTTTTAATTTGACAAATGTGCAGGATGTAACACAGAAGAAGAAAAAACACATTCTCTGTGAGATATAGAAAATAACTTCATTACTAGATGCATTTTTTTACCAACATTCTTACAAGACTTGAAAAATTAAGCAATCCATTTCCCTATTTCTTTTATGTCATATATTCGAAAATAAAACAAGTGTATGAATAATTAAAACGTTTAAAATAATCTTGGGATGTATTCGACGCGTTTTATAGCTATACACTCAAGTTAATCTAAAATATATCTTTAAATCATCGCTTAAAAGGTGCATCTGAAGCCCAATTATAATGGTAAACAAATCTGAAAATCGGTATACATGACAAACATTTTAACTAAATTGTAAGCTAAATTTAAGTCTTAATTATTAAAAAGGTATTTTATACAGAAATAATGGCTTATAACTTTTTCGCAGTAAAAAAATATTTCTACAGCCCCTTCTTATACAGATTGCACACAACGGATTTCTCGCACACAAAATGGACTCAATCCAATTATAAACAAAAACAATCCATTTTCGAGCTGAACAAACTAATAAAAACAATAACGAAAGCCTCTAGTCAGTATGCTAAAGATAAAACCACCCAAATTTGCTAAAATATATTCAAAATACTTGTTATGAAAAGTTTCAATACGAGAGCAATATTACCCGCAAGGAATAAGAAAAAGTTGATCGTTGGGGAGCAGTCGTGGCATCCGCGTTTCCGAAGGCGTCCGCCGAACATTCTGTGCTGTCAGCTGACCATAACGCGACTGAGTTAAAGAGGTAAGGCAAGAACCGGTCTCCAAGTGGGTCGCCCACAAGAAAGTTCAAGACTCCGTTACCTGACGTCAGGTAGAGCGACGCCCAACAGGGAATTTTGAGGACGAGTGGGACTTTTCAAAGAGGATTTTTTCCCTCCCTATAATGAGGTGATATGATTTTCATTTTGTTTCTAAATATATGAGATAGCATCATGCAAGAGCAAGAAATTATTAAAATGTGAGGTTTTATTTCTTAGACTAACAACCTGCTTTAAAATATCCGAAGACTACTTCCGATATTCATAATTTTGAGCCATCAATTTGAATCAGTACTTCACGCTCCAACTCACACCAATATATTGTTGCACAATGTACGACCTTTTAATTAGATTAATTTTCCCAAGCTTAAATTAAACGATAACTGTAAGGGTTGAATGTAAATCTTAAAGAAATATGGATAAATATTCAACGTAAGGCTATCAATCTTCGAACCTCCACATCATGTCAACTTAGATGCCCGACTCAGATTGAAGGCAAATTAAACCCGCCTACAGGTAGAATCTCAAATGAACTGGGAAAAGAACCCATTATCCCTCTATCTTAAAGGAAAGAATTAGTGAATTTACACCGCATAATTATTGACAGGGAAAGAGAAATATACACTATACAGGAGTAAAATCAGCATTTTATAAATTCATTTACATTGTCCATGGAGAGTTAAGCTGTGGGAAAGTCCTTAGGCCCTATAAAATTTGGCGACCCTAAAAATCTGGTTTCTTTACTGTACATTTTAATTTAATATTACACATCTTTAATAAGCGCAGTTTAACTTCCTCGTATACGGTGATATTACTGTTACTTATGGCACTAGCCATAGACAAGCCCCCCGCTGATACAGCGGCGGATTTAAGCCGAAAGGAGCGTCTCTTGTTTTTGAAGTAGAACCAACTAGGGCGAAGAGTACGACTTAGCTACACATTCACCACACTTGCTTGCACAGCCCCTTTTTACAGGGGGGCACAGTCACGCATCTCTCAGATATTACACAGAACAACCATGCACGAAACGAAACTCCCAGAACACGAAGAAGACGCGCTACCTCTGTGCTTGAAAGCCGGCCCTCGTATACGTAGTAAAGTATAGTACTCGCTAAAAAAAATCGAACTCGAGATTTTGACGAATCTTCAAGTTTTGGACCTCCGTAAGCTCAAGAAGATTTTTGCAAAACGTGTATTTCTCTTAGACACAGATAACTGAAAAACGTTTGAAGTAGATGGATGAAATTTTGTATACGGTCTTTGTACCAAATTTACTTTGTTATATTTCTATCATATTTTGAGAAAAACCCGTCCACACAGGAAGTTTGTCAGTCCGGCTGTTTGATTATAACTCAACACGATAAGTACAAAATGAAGAGATAGATAGATAAGAATCGGTACACAAATTTAACATCAATAGTATAGATACCTATCAAATTTTGAGCCAAATTCAAAAGCAGCATACCTGTCAGTATGTACCTTCAGAAACATGTGAATGAACAAAAAGCAATGAATGAAATATATCATATTTTCTATGAAATTCGTGCAGTTTTTGTGTCAAATCATGCTCTAGTCGTTTGAGAAAAACGTGTAAAAAATCTTTTATTGGATAGAATGGCATACATAGAATTAATCGCCAAAAAATAGCCAAGTATCATATGATAGATTCAGTAAAATTCCTAAATTCTAGCCAAAGGTTAATTTCGCTACTATTGCACGCTAGTGCCATATAAGGCGATCTCTGGCATGACAAGTTAATTACAGAGGATGCAATTTTTTTTTCGGATTCAGCTGGTTAGCTATTTAATGTTATTACGGCAATCTAGTATAATAAAAAATTTCATATTTAGTATAATAAATTTTAAAACAAAAGTGGATGACTAAAAAAAGTTGATAATTATATTTAAAAAAAACTTTACATTTTAAATAAAATCGTTTTAAATTTTTTTTTTCAATTCATTCCATAAATTCAAATACAAAATTTTCCTGAATTATTGGAAATGTAAGTCATTTCGTTAACAAAAAAAAAAAAAAAACAAAAATGGACTACACTAATTAGCATGCTGATTTGGAAATATGGCAAAATCATGATCCCAATTGGAAGATAGTTGATTCTAATTGGAATTCATTCGAGTATATGGCGCTTGCAAATCATATGAAAGTACAAATGTAGATTACTTTGGAAATACTGCAAAAATATTTCTCAATTTGAAGTCTTATAGTTGCAGGTTCCACCAAGTACCTGCCTACTTTGCTTATTTGATAATACTCACCTTTTGTTAGTCAAAAGATGTAACAGATGCACATGTCACATTAAGATGATTTTTTTTATTGTTATATTCTACTGATAAGGCACCATAATTTTAAATTTTCGTTCAAGATATTCATTAGGTCTGTTTCAAGGAAAAATAATCAAGCTTAGAAGACACATATCAGAGAATAGATTTTGTATCTATAAAGATAATATTCCGGCGATTTGAACATGAAATGATTATAACTAATAAAAAGTTAATATTAAAATCATTTTTATTTCCTTTATTAGAAATTATTTAGTAAATTCCTATTGTTTCGATGAATTGCTTAGTTTTGTAAGTAAAAATATTTATAACAAATATTTTTTCAAAAATAAATATAATTTAAGACAAAACAGCTTGCCTTGAATAATATTTTTTCTCTAAAAGCATGACTTTATTATAGAAGAAAATAAAGAATGTTTCTTTCATTAATTTTACATAAATTTAATTTTATTTCAAATAACTTTTGGTTTCCATCAATAATATGATCAACAGTGGCTTAAAAATTGTTTTATTATCATGGTCTCATGCAATGAGCCACATGAGAGTTTATACTAATTATTTAGAGTTACTCGCAAATTTCATCTTGCATAGAAGAGCTTGTTCCATTTCCCTAAAATAATGTCATTAAATATTTTTAAAAAAATGAATAACTATTTAAAAATTATCAATTACAAAAATCACGTATAAAAGTAAGTTGCTCTATAATAATAATAATAAATAGGTTGCATAATTAAATAAAAAAACACATTCTGCCATTGCTTTATTGAAAAAAAAATGTTTTAAATACATTTATAATTTTGTAAGGTGTAAAAGATTAAAATATCAAATAATCAAAAAAAGTAACTATTTTTTTGTATGTTCTTAATATGAAAATAAGTTGTTTAATATTATATGAATAAAATAGCTATTGAACAGGCAACAGTGAGGTGAGACTAAGAATGGTGATAAAACTTTTCATTGTTTTATCCCAGCTGAAACAATATTGTGTATCAATTTCCTTTAGAATGTCTTTCAAGAATCTACTCTTACTATATATCACTAATTATAATGATGATGATAAATCCGTATTTGCTTCTTTAAAAATAAAAACTATTTGAATCTTTGAACATTAAAAGAGAGAGAGAGAGATTAAGGTTGTATAATCTAGGAATAGACAACAAATAACAAAGCAATGTTGAAGTGTTCAGTCAATTTACTAAATTATTTTGGTACTATAACAGAATATGACCATTCTGTATTTCTTGAAGTGTTTAAAAACAACCTTATTCCTCTCATCTATCTATACTATATTATAAATGCGAAAGTTTGAATGGATGCATAGATGATGTTAGTCAATCAGTCAGAATGAAATTAAATGAAATTTAGCAGAGTTAGATTATAGTCTAGAATAGAACATAGGAGGCTAGTTATTCCGGCGAATTAAGTTAATTTATTACTAATTAAAGAATAGCTTTCTCGCCACATATCTTCATTTCCCTACTGCCAAATAAGATTTCTGTTGTTGTTTTTCCGCACACCAATGAGGTTAGTCTTAACTTGTTTTCGACAGGTTATTTCAAACGATTCGGCTTATTTTTTTAGTCTTAGATGAATTTAAAATCAAACATTGTTAATTAATCGATCTTTCAGATTCCTTCTGAAGTACTTTTGAATTTAAGACATAATAGAGTAAATTAAAACTTCCAATCTGTATTGCGTTACCCTAATTGGCGTAGAAAATTCACGCATGTGCAGTGTGTTCTGTTTGTCCAGATAGATTCCAACTTACTTTTGTTTTGCCAGACTAATTAGCAAAACGATTGTGATAAATTGGTTTGCTATTTTGTTTTATTTCAGGTACACACTGTAAATAACTAGTTTTTTGGTTTACTGAGTGGGCTAAACTTTGATATACAATCATTTGGTACTTGCGAGGTTGGTAATTTTTCGGCAGCGCTTTGCTTGGGTTTACTTTGCCGTCGTTTTTTTATGTTATTGTAATTTTAACTTTTCTGTTCATTTCTCTTGATTTTTTTCCTGCTCTACATATTCCTTTTGCCTACTTTCATTTTCAATTAAATTTTTTTGTGTGCATTCCATTTTTCTACATTTATTGATTTTTAAAAAATATTCCCGTTAATTTGCTGCTGCATTCACCAAAACTTTACATTGGAAATGCTATTGTTGTTCGCACAACATTCTGCCATTTCACTAAAATTTGTCGACTAACTATATATTTTTTTTGGTGAAAATTGTTTTCAACAAGACCATAATGGTGCGGTTTGATAACATTTTACTTCGTGATCATACCGTCAGTTCTTACACATACACATCACAATTTCCATGCGTACGAAGTTGCAGGAAAAATCTAGTAATACTGATATAAGTGAATAATATCATTATCAAAATTTGAAGCTTTAAATATATTGAGGAAAAAACTATTAAAAGAAAAAAGTTACATAAAATATTAATTAAAAATTTCAGAGAGAATTAATACTGTCGAACAGACTGATCGTCGAAGGCGGCTAGTTTAAAAATAAAATTAAAAATTGAATTTTTCATTGAATTCATGAAATTTTTGCTGCATAATTCCTTAAGATAGTATAAGTTGTGGGAATTTATAATGTCTCTATTTCTGAAGTAAGCATAAAGTTTCAATGTCGAACTATTATGATTTCAGTTCTCAATTTTATTTTATGACATGCTTGGATTGAGTAAAAAGGTATTTATATTAATCGCATTTTCATCATTTTCACTTTCATTTAAAACTGAATTTTAAGAATGCTGATTGAAAATTAGAGAGAGATACATAGTGCGATAATCAGAACTGCTTAAGGCCCAAATAATAGAATAAATAAATTACATAACTATCAGAATTTGAAGCTTAAAAATATATTGCTGAAAAATCTATTATGAGAAAAAGTTATATAAAATATCAATGGAACCTTTTAGCCGGCATTAATACTGGCAAACTGACTGGTCTGCCAAAGGTGGCTAGTAGAGATTAAATTTTTTAAATTTATTTATAGAATATGCAACACTCATATGGGCAAATGTTTTAAATAATTTCTTAGTGCTGAATATCGAACAGGATTTACACTGAATTTCTTACACTGCATGAATAGTATTTTTCTACATTATTAATTAATATTTCTTTCTGTATAATTTTGTTCAATTGAAACAATTGGTCTTTTTAACTTTATTCTAAACTAGACAAAGTCTTCTTTTTAATAAAGATGAAAGAAAATCATTCTATGTGAAATACAAAAATTCTGCTTCTAATTTTTAAATAAACAAGCCTCATTCAAAATTATGTACATTTATTAATAAAATCTTTTCCTATCTTTAGAAAATTGCTTCTTCCTCTTCTTTTCCAAATATTTCTCAAGCTTTCCACTTTTCTTCAAAGCTTGATAAGATTCAATTAGCTTCTTCTTCTTCATTTCCGCTAAAAAAAATCAAACACATACGTAACTTTAATTTCAGGCAGATTTCTTTAGTCCATTTAAAGCCATTTACAAGATATCTCACAGGAAACTGCTGTAAATTAAGTGCCTGTAGATTCCTCTGGCAGAAATTGATTAAAAAATAATTAGCAATGAGTAGCAATGGTTTAAACTTTTAATTTTATCAAATGAATTTTCAAGTTGTACCATTCAGTTTTTTCATAAAGGTTAGATTTATTTAAAAAAAGAAACGAAAAATTCAAAATTTTCCTATAATGTTTAAGTTGAAAAAAAAATTAATTAAACAAATATATAAAAACTATTTCCAGAAAAATCATTATATATATTTAGCTGTCAATGCATTAAATTAGAATAGTTACACTAATATCCAATAGCAATAGAATATATTTATATTAAAACTTTTTTCAGTAATTATAAAAACAAAACCAATAGAGAAAAGTTGGTGACTTTTATATTTATAAAAATGCTTTAATTTAGGTTTAATTTTTTTTAAAAAATTTAAATAATATAATTGAAGTTTATTGCTTATTTTTGTCAGAGTAAACAGAAAGCAATTGTTTGTTCCTTGATATTTTTATTTCAGGCAATAAACTTCATTTAATTACAAATACTAGATACTTTTTAGGACAATAACAATTATTTTTGTCACTAAATAGCTGCACGTGCCAAGCGGTTTCAGCTATTCAGCTGAATGTTGTTCACATGCCTGTGACAAAAATTGAATATATTTTATTTTCTAAAGTAGCAAATGTTACAATTCATTTTTTTAGTCTCGTGAGTTGTTTGAAACAACTTCGCAGATGCTGTAGTGATTTAATAGAATTAGTGAGGTGAATAAAATATCAAGTAGATGCTGAAGTCTTGATTATTTATTTCTAAATCATGCAACCTATAGCAAGAATAATTATTTAAACCGAGAATGAATAATTCACACTCTTAATATACTAATTACATTGAATGTCACTAAAAAAGCAATTAAACATAAAAATTGTAAATTTCTGAAGACTTTTTTAAAATAAAAAGCATAGACTGACAACATAGTGATAATCATGGAGAAATCAGAGTGTATTTTCATTTTCAGACCAAAGCTAAAGTTTACCAAAAAAAGAGAGCAAAGGAAAATAAATAAATAAGTTATATTAATTGAAATATTTATTCATAGCAATTATATTGAGAAACAATATTTTCTTTTTGCATTTTCTTTTTTTCTCCATAATATTTATTCACTTTTTAATGAAAATCTATTTGAGACAAAGTTAATTAGAGAAGAATTAAAAATATCTCAGAAGATTTAGTATAAATTCTACTACCGACAATTATTTCTGTAATAATAAAAATTCACCGAATTGGAAGTCCAACCAATATAATACCTTTATCAAAACACAATTCACATTAAAAAAGAAAATGACAAGAAAATTCGATGATTATAGACTAAACAAAATACACAAGAATGGAAAAAACAAAACAACTAAAAAATTTTTTGAATAAAATTTTGTCCTATAAAATAAAAGTATAAAAATACCTTATTCCTAATCTGTCTTGTTTTATTTGATAATTTTTTAGTGTAATAGTGAAAGTTTTTAATGCAAGAATTAATGCATTTTAAAAAGTAAAGTCTTTTAGAAACACCACAAAAAATCAAACACAAGAACTGCTATAATCCTAAATTTACAGATGAAAACTTTAAAACTACTTTCATCTAAATTTTACTTAAATGTTCAAACTAAAATAAATTGTAAACTCTTTTAAAGTTTTTATCCTGCCTTACATAATGAACTTTTAACTACGAAAAAGTTGCACATGATATGGCATAAACTGATTATATATATTTTTAAAAAACACTATTTTCGGATTTGATTTTTTTTTTTTTTTGAAATCCAATAAAAAAACCACAAGAAATATTTTATAGCATTTAAAAATTGGAAATACAAAATATGTAAGAAATTCAGCATTATATAGATAAAGATATATCCAATACTTACACTTTTTAGGGATATAAGGTTTCTTTCCACTTTTGGCTGCTTCCATAATTTCTTCTCGTTCCTTTTCACGCTCAGCTTTCTGTTGTTCAAGCAACATTTTGGTCCTTTCTTGATTTTTCTATTACAAAAAGCAATTTATTAATATTGAATAAATGCACTATGGGTTAGTAAAATATCATATTGATTTTGGAAGAAAAAGCTACAAGTTATGATTTATAAGGTAAAGCGAAATGGTAATATTATGTATTTTCTTATTTACCAAAAGTGATAAAATGTTATTTGTTTAATTAAATAGCTGGCATAATGTGAAATAATAATAAAGTAGTAGTTTGAGAGGAAACACTCACATAAAATTTAATCAGAATTCATTGATTTGTTTTCCATTTTTTGACACAAACTAAGGATAACAGGTTTGAGAAAAATAGTTTTAAAATAATAAATTTCATCCATCTTGGAGAGTAAGTCAATATCAAAGATATACATAAAAATATAAATAAACAATCCAATTTAAATAGCTATGATTTATTTTTATTATATAACATGAATAATATACATGGGACCTCATCTGACAACAAGACCAAGGAAAAAGAAGAAGGGGGGAAAAATGTGTGTGTGGTGGGGGAGGAGAAGACAACCTTTTGATGTTTCACCCCCACGCCCTTATTTCATAGGATTATCAACCATTCATATAATTTGTTAAATATAGAGTTCCTGATTTTGAAAATTTCATTTTTATTAAGGAATAAATGTTTGAACTTTTTAAAAAAAGATTAAGAGATTTATTAACATTTTTCACATGGATGCTGTCCAAAAGCAAATGAATTGACTAAATAATCATAATTAAATTGCTTAAGTATATTTGAAATGCATCTAAATTTTAATGAATAATAGAAGGGACTTCTTTACATTTTTGTTTTCTGTTCCATGCTAAAAGAAAATGTAACTGGATAATTTTAATTATAATACTTGTAATTTACATATATCACTGAATTATGAATATTTAAGCCCTGTTTTAAACTATTAAGTACAATAGGTTTAAATATTAAAATAGCTTATTTTCTTTAGAGTAAAGGATTACAATCACAATTTAAATGGCAATAAAAAAAAACCTTTTCCCCCTCTTTTCCAATAGTATTTATTAATTTGCAAATGAATCTATAATGATCTCTTCCTCTTTTGCAAATGCCACTTCTATGTTCATTTGATTAAAACCTCTTTTTTCACAAAAGGAAATAAAAAACACAAAGTGGGATTGAATTTTTTCAAAATTTTCTGTCATACTTGCTAATAAAGATATTGATTCCTACTCCATTAAAAACTGTGCACATTGTGCAAGACAGAATATCTTGCATGTCATTACCTTACAATAGTTACAAAATATTAATTTTTGAAGTGAAATTCCTACTTTTACAGAATCTATTTTGTAACATTTGGTGATTAATCTCTGGCAAGCAGCAAGTAGGATCCGAAAATCAAATTTGTGTTTTAGGGACATTTTTTTCAAACCAACTGAAATCGCATTTTGACACAGAACTATAATTGCAGTTGCAAACTCACATGCCAAATTTTATATATATACTGCATTTGGGTTTATCACATTTGTATGCTTTTGAAAGATGACAAATGTTCAAACCCTATTTGGATTTCATCCAAAAATTGATAAATGTCTAGATGCAAAACCATAGATGTAAAATTTTTAACTTATATTTTAACAAATGGATAGACAGGCTTCTGAATAAGCGTAGTTCAAAATTTCATAGAAATCCACAAATTTGAAATAAAAGTTTTCAGGGAGGATATTTTTGTTTCATGAACTTTGATTTTACATAACTATATAGAAGATTTTTCTATTCATGTAAAATTAATTTAAAAAGTGTAAACAACAACCAAATATTGACTTAACAGAGTAAACTAATAATTAAGAGTGACATATTTTTTTTTACCATTCTCTGTAAAAGATACAAAATTTGTTTTCTTCTTTCTTCATTGTCACCAACAGTTTTCAATTCTTTTTCAAGTTCCTGAAATTAGTATGATACGATAAAGGAAAATAAATACAAATTAGAAAACATGAATAAAATCTATTATGAATAAGACAGAATCATAGTTATGTGTATACACTTTATTGTTATAAATGCAAACATATAGGTACTGAAGAGTGGAGCATACTTCTTGTATAAATCCGTAGCATATATAGTACAAGTTTTTACCCACAACTTCGTACCTGTGATAAATTTCATCCAATTTTGTTCAGCTATTCTGGTGTGATTACTAACATAATATCTAACTTTCATATTTATAATAGTAGTATTGATATAAAATGTATGCTTTTCCAGAAAATTTCATTACATAACAAGGTTATTGAATAATAACTATGAAACAGATTTAAAAATAAATAACATTAAAAGCTTGTTAAATAAAATTATTAATTTTCAACAAATTATTCACAGCAACTTTACACTTTGTTTGGATTTAAAACATCCAGAATACATTTTGCTTCATTGCAATAAGTTATTTCAAATAAGTTGCTTTTAGTTTAATCTTCAATCAGTAATTATATTTACAGACCTAGATTTTCACTATAGTCTTCCAACTGAATTCAGAATGGCTTTTGCTTTGAAAAAAAAATCAATATCAAATCTCGTTGAATTTTGCAAGGTGTCTAGCAAAATACATGATATTTTTTATGAGAATGATCATTAATCAAAGCTCTATACACATTAAAGTATCCATGCAAATTTAAAAATAAATAAAATAACAAGAAAGGCAATAATAATAATAATCTACATGGTAATCATGAATAAATTACAATAAATAAATAATAAAAATATTTGAATGTCATATTTAATATTAATATATTATATAGCAAATATTAATATAATATTAAATATCTGAATAAACTGATCATTGATGACAGAAGAGGGCTTTTGGATGTTATAAATAAGAATACAATTTTACATAAAGAATTAGGCCATTGATATTAGCAATTATTTAAAGAACATAAGAAACAAGATTGATATTACAATGATTTTAGAACAATTAAGTTTGGATTACACATTTGAAGCAAAGCAGTGTTATAAAGTTTAAATCAATGATATATATTATACATTAATAACAAAAAATGAACATAATTATTGGAGTTTATTAATTAGAATAATTAAAATTTGATGGGTTTAAACAAAATGATGCTACATGCAACTCATATTTCTCCATTAGGGATTCTAATTTATAAATAAATTTTAAAAAGTATTATTGCAAATAATAAAAACTTTTTATTAAAAAAAAGGGGTTAAATTAGAAGTCTGTTCAAGAATTAAACTAGTATAATTTCAAACATTATATTCTTAAGTTTAGATTAGTTACAATAATTACTTTAAAAAAATTGAAGAAAAAAAATTACATTGAAGTGTCCATTTCTATCCTTTAAGTATATTTGTGCCAATTTAGTAGTTTCAAGTAGAACGACCCATTTAGTAGAACATTAACAAGCATATAAACATCTGCTTTCAACATTAGAAGAGTCATAAATTCATAGAATATGCGATGAAAAAATTCACCTCTTTCTCCCTTTTTTTGATATCATTAATAAATGAATAATTTTCTTCAAATTCTTGACTATTGAAAGATCCTGACAAATCATCAAATCGTGGATCACGATGATGCTGAAAATGATATATATATATTTAAAAATTGATAACAAAATAACCTTATTAAGCAAATGATTAAATCATAGACAAATTAGTACTTTTGTTAAACTCTGCATTTTTAAAAATTTATTTTTATCATTTCCAAAAAATAGAATAAACATTTGAATAAAAGCATATGAAATTTTTTTTTTATTTACTCTATTATAAGAACAAATTTTTTAAATAATAAATGAGAGGCAATTTCTAAGCTTCAATAATATTTGCTGGAGTCAGTTTATATTAATGCAATATTATATATATATATATATACTTAATAATAATAATAATACATTATATATATATATATATAACAAACTGCATATTTGTACAAATTCATTACGCACTTTATCATGTAACTATGTCATTAATTTACTTGAATCTCTTTATACAGAATTTGCATCACATTAGAAAAACGATTCAAACATCTTTTCACAAAAAAAATAATGGAAAGCTTTAAGAAATTTACTATCTATTACTATCTTAGAAACTATAATAATATAATTCAGGAAATAAAACTTCTATTAAACTGTACTCAATCCTTTATCTTATCATGTTTTTAATTATATAAGTTTTAGAATATCCAAGTTATATTTTGATTTCTGATGAATTTGAAATCAATTTTCCAGATAAGAATATACAAAATTTATACAAATATTACCTTCTATAATTATTTTTATCATAATTTAAAATATTTTTACAACCTAAATAAATTATTTTTATAAACTAAATAAATGTAGAGAAATTTTAAGCATATATAACATTTAATCGTAATAATGGTTATTACTAACTACTGACAATAATTAGCAATATAAATAAAATTTATTTCTGTTTCTGAAACCTACCGAAAAAATAAATTAAGCTTAGTTTTATTATACCTACAGATATTTTATAAATTACTTTTATAAATACTACATATTTTTCACACAGTACTATTTAAAAAAAAGAGGAGTTTGAGGCTTCAAATAAAACTTCTTTTAAAACTGATTCTCTCTATTTAGGTTTTTAGTAGGCTTAAAGCAAACAGCTGATTGTTGTTTATTGCATTCCGTTAGACACACTCTAAAATTATGAAATATCTGATCAGTGCTTTTTGCCTTCATTTGACAATCATGTTTTCAATATATTTTCATACACTTTTTTTAAATAATAACCATGATAGTAAAACACCTAAATCCATATTGGAAAATTTAAACACCATAAAAAATATCTACATGGGTCTTTCAAATTGAAAATTTTATACGTACCTTCTTCTTTAACTGGAATATTTCTCGAAACACTGGGACAGGAACTTTTGACGATTCTTCTCTTGGTCTGTTTTTATTAGCTCTTTGAAATGCCATACTACTAAAACAAATTATGAGAATATTTTTAAATCATTGGCATTTGCTTGACACACAATGAAGCGGAAGAGTTCTGAATGGTTTATGCTACAAGATAAATTTGTCTATGCCAGTGACACACGTGTGTTTATATTTACATTTAATCTCATATCACTTTAAGCTGCCAGATCCGTATAGAGAAGATAGATTTGGAAAGAAAGGTGTGAGAAAACATTCAACATTTGTGAAAATTTCGATACATAATTTTAAGAAGAAAAAGTGCTTAAAATACTATTTGAAATTTTTTTTATCTGGTTTTGCCCAAATAATAATAATTCTATTTTTTTTCTCTCAACACTATCATTATGCACGCGCAGGAAATGTTATTTGCTCGAGGAAAAGTGTTGCAATCCCTTCGAGATTATTTCAGCGTTCAGTCGTGGAGTTGAGTTCACTTGGTCAAGATTGATTTCTATCATTTGTTGCTAATGCGTGAGGTGCATTAAACAATCACATAGAATATTGTTAAATTATTATTTTTCATGTTGATTTCGAAGAACTGACCGTATAAATTTTGAAAAGATTCTTGTGATATTTGCATAACGATTTGATTTCCTGATTAATATGGCTTCTAGTTCGAAGTAAGCACTGTCAAAACCATATTTCATCCTCTAAAAATTGTTACTTCATTTACTAACAAATTGGTTTCTATTTTGTAAGCAACGTTTCATTGCAAAGAATTTTGTTCTTAAATAAATTGTTTAGTACTTTGTTTATTTCCAATATGTTACTGTTATTTTTAAAGTAATTTATTCATAAATTTAAGCTGATCCCTTTGAATGATCTGAACTATAAGTTTTTCAATGTTTGTTTAAAACAATGCAGTTGCTCAAAATTTCTTATTTACGTAATTACTTATTTCTGTTTAATTTTTCTATTTATTTAACTTCTAAAGGTAATTAAATTTTATTTTTAACATAATTGCTTTGAAAAGTAACGTTTACCATTTTCTTTTGTGTACTTTTATAAATTTTTACTATATCAAGAAAATTAATTTCTAAGAGTGCTTCAAATATAAATTGTAAAAATTAATTTGATTTCTTTCACGATAAAGCTATTATGAATTACTATCGTTTTTTATCAGTCTTTTTATTATATATATACTTTATTAAGATAACCTTCTAAATCTTTTATTAGGCTGCTTGTTTGTATTTTATTGAGACATTATTGACCTTTCATTGAGAAAAGATCTTAATTGGGTTGTTGACGAAATGCTATAAATGATTTGCTAAATATTTACAATTCTCGATGAAAAATGCTTTTCAATTAAGTATGATGAGATAGTTGATTTTAATTATCTTATGTCTCATTCAAATTCATTTTGATTTTAATTACCATATGTCTTTCAAGTTAATCTATTATAGATTTAAGGGAGTTAACACGAATGGATTGTAGAAAGAGCTCTAAACAAAATAAAGCCTTCTTGTTCTTGAAATCATTTATATACAGTATTATTATGGAAGGATATATTATCTTTTTGAAAGCAGCTATCTCTTTTGGGTAATTCATCAAGTTAAATGTATGTTCTTTATTACTAATGATTTTTAATTTATTTATGAATGATGGTACTTCATTTATTGATGTGAACATCAAGTAAAGAGATTAGAAGCATGTCAAAATGTTATTCCTGAATTATCTTATTGTCTTAACTCTTTAAGGCTTATAACATGCACATTTTAGTTTTTTTTGTCAGCAAATATATTGAAATTTGCCTTTACTTACATATCATACAATGCTTTGTGTTGAGATTATTTCTTGTAAAAATTATTTCCGATTATTCTAGGTTAAGATCAATTGATACTTGAGTTCTTAGATTTTCTCTGAGAATTATTTTTAAAAAGTCACCTTGATATATTTTCATTTTTTGTAGTAATTTCACTTGTTACAAAAAATATAAAATCTTTTCACTTTTTTGTTAAAGCATTCCTTTGTCTACTAAAGATATGCAACTTATGAAGTTTTTGTACTTTATTTATATAATCTTGTTAAGGTTTCCATCTTTTTTGTTTGTTTTTGTATTTTTGATTTTGACGTTTATACCATTAAAATGTCCCAAGACTAATTTCATTTTATCAGCAGCATAAGTTGCCAAAAGTATAAATAATTGCCCCTTCCTTGTTAATATAGTAAAGATAAAATCGTAGACTGGGTAAAGAGATCATTGTCTTAAAAGTATCAGATAAGAATATTCTCCTCTAGAAACTGCTTTGTCTCTTATTTGAATGATGACCAGTGAATTGAAAAGTACCAATTACTCTTATCATTTTTGAAATGAACATTTATTAATATGTATTAAGAAATACAGATTTCAGAAATAAATTTAAACAACATTCAAGGAAAATTTATAATTGAAAATGTTTATAAACCATTATATTTTCAATTATTAATTAAATAATAATAATACTAAAGTTGTCTTTTTTATTATAACCAGTGGTTAATTGCCTAAAATGTCATATTAGGCAATTGATTTTATTTACAATGACCTGCATTTAAGTCAAAAATTCACCAGTAGCATATAGTTCAGTCAAAAGTGCCTTAATGGCACACAGTTAATACATTAGTGCCAAAAAAAAATTGATTGTTCATGCATTTATATAAATAAAAGTAGTTCTCATTATTAGTACTCATTAAGATATGTTTCCATTGCCAAAAAAAAGCATTAATATTCTTTTGCAATGAAAATTGCTTTATTAAATAATAAATAGGAAGCAAATTAATGAAAAATCCATAAATTAATTTAAAGGTTTGTTTTATGCATTTCCTTTAGCTGGGCATAAGCAAAAAATTGCCAAATAATGTAGAATACCGCCAAATTTCTCACAATGATTTTAAAGGGAGAATTTGCCAAATAATGTATAATTCCACCAAATTTCTTTGGCAATTTTTTGCTTGCCCCTGACTAAGGAAAAAGTACCTATAAAATAAATCAACATTTCATGATATTCAGTTTTGTTCAAAAACAAAATATATGTTTTTTTTTTTTTCACATTAGTATTTAAAGTTGAATTCTGTTCTTTAAATAGCTTTCCTACTTTTAAAATCTTGCATAAAATGTTAAATATTTTTTTTAATAGAATAACTTGTTATAAATATATTTAATTAATCTAAGAGATCTGTTTACTTATAAATTGACTGTAGTTTGGTTTTGAGTGAAATAATAATAAGTGGTATTATATTCTTGTTTGCTGTATGATTTCAGTTTTAGTAATTTTATGAGCATTACATTACCAATGCAAAGTTAAAACAAAAGAAAAATTGAATTAATGTGTTTTTAATTCTTTATAATTTATATCTTTATGAGAGATTCATAGATTATTTTCTATATACTAGAAAAGAAATCATAAATGTATGTATTGTCAGAATGTTATGCACATAAATCAACATGCACAAGTATAAAGATGCATTTTATAATCTTGGAAACATAGAAATTTGTCTACCCCCCTTCTTTCTTTCTTGATTACTTTTAACAGTAAGCTGATATATTTTTTTGGATTTTTTTTCAAAGTAATAAAATTTAAAATGATCTTTTTTTGCTATAGAGCTTATGGGGCAGCAGTTGTCTGTCCTTACCATCCAGATGCTTCTCTTATTGAAGATTACCGTGCCGGTGATATGATTTGCTCTGAATGTGGACTTGTTGTTGGAGACAGGTAACATTTATGGACATCATACAAAAATATTTTATATTCTACTTGTTTTTTTAGAAGTTTATTTTATTTTTAATTGCTATTTAAGTATAGAGAATCTGGAAAGCCTAAAAGAAAAATCTTCTACTATGTTTTCATACTTAGTATGTTTGTTATTTGATATAATCCATTATGATGAATAATATATTATTCAAGCAATTATTGTAATAATATTATTTTACCTTATTAGCATTGTAAATGTTGAGAATAAATTTTATTAATTTGCCAGATTTTTCATTTTCTGGTAATGTTTTAAAACAGTTATTTAATTAAATTTATTAAACATTTTTATTTTTATTTAACTAATTTTAAAACAGTTGGAATGCATTCCCAATATAAAATTTTGAAACATGTGAACCTTAATGTAAAAAAGAAAGTTTTACATTTTTTACCATTTATAAATTAGACAATATAAATTAATACTTAATATATCTAAAATTTGCTTGAGAACTACTGTCTTGTTTGAAATATATTTTTGAAAATGTAAATTGATCTTTCATTCAACTAATTATATGATAAACTATCTGCATGTAATTACATGCTGTATATATAAAATTATTAAGAACAGTTTCAATAGCTTGCTTTCTGTCAAAGTGGGAAAACGAAACCTACTAATGTAAATTAAAATGATTAAAATAAAGAAAATTCTTCTACATAAAGGGTAAGAAAGTGTTTGAAAGGAATGTAGTTTATTACATATATATGTAATATTATCCATATTACTTTTGATGGGAAAGCAGTTTGGAGAGTCGTGGTTGAAAATCATCAAATAAACACATATCTTTTTATTTTCGAATCCAGAAGCATAGGACAGCAAGAGCAGATTTACAAGGTTGTAAAAAGGGTAAAAAAGAGGATGAAACATCTATCTCTGGTCTTATATATTAGGTTATTTTCATAAATCACTCATGTGTAGATATCTGACTGGATTTCTTATACATTTGACCTTGAAAAGAGAAAAAAAAAATATTAAAAAGAATATATTTTATATAAATGATTTATTATTCATTGAAAAAATCCTCTAAGAGAATATTTAAAACCATTTATTTACTATCCATCCACTCAGCAGGTGGACTCAATTGCCCATTACCTTTATAATACTTTATTTGATTTAGTAATGGATCAGGAAATAACATTTTAGAATTAAGCTACTATGAGCTAAGTTAAGACAAATTTTGAGGAATTAATTACACTAAAAATTAGAGTTTAAAATATTATTACATATGTGTATATAGTATATTATTTACTAGCCGCCTTTGGCAACCAGTCGGTTCTCCAGTATTAATGCTCGCTAATATTTTATGTAGCTGTGTCTCATAACTGGTTTTCACCAAAATATTTTTAAACCAAACAAACTTTGATAATCATATAATTTATTTATAGTATTATTTATTATTATTTTCTTCAGATGATCTGTTCACTGTACTACTCATCTTTCTCTTTCTATCTGAGCAATGATTATCCTGGAATTGATATTTTACTTATATGGTGGAGGGAAAGGTCTAAAATTCTGTTTTTATAGAATAAAGAGATTCAAATTTTCATAAATGTAAACACACTAAACAAATAAAGACACAATTGGTTTTCAAGAGATGCAAAAGCTTAAAAACAGCTTGGAAAATGCCTCGCTCAGACGAAATAATGGTGACACACACACCCTTCTTTTCTTTTCTATCTTTTTTTTCTTCACTACTTTTCTTTCTATAAACCCTTTTTTCACTTTGTTATTACTTTTTTTCTCCGCTGCCCAGACTTTATTTTGATCAGGCATAGGTTAAATATTCATACCGACTAATAATAAAAGCAACTATTTTCTTTCTTTTTTAAACATCCCGTTATCTATGAATGAAAACCAACTGACTTCGCATATTTCTTTCTATACAAATTATAATTTATTACTTCCTGCTATCTAACTCAGTTGATGAGGGGGAAGTAAATGAAGATGTTTGGCGGGAAATTTCATTTTTTCTCTCCATAAAAACTATCCTCGTGTCTTAACAAAAATATTTTTAAGAAATTAGCTGAATCGGTCAAGGCGTTCTCCAGTTTTGCGCTTAGAAACACATTTCGAGTTGCATTTTTATTAATATAGATTTCAAATATAGTTACATGTTCAGTTCTACAGAATGCTCTTAAAAGGTGTACTAATGTATTTTTCATTCATCATTCTGACCAAAATATTATTGATTGAAAGATAAATTTATTTATGCAACTATAATTTACATGACATTATTACATATTCAGCAAACCTTAGTTACTGGATTGAAACCCCCTTCTCCTCCAAGTTATTGTGATAAACAAGGGTATTGCATTTTTTTTTGTGTGTAGTGGCTGTTATTTATATTTATAACTTTTCTTGATTCTTTACTATTTTCTGTATCCTTAGAATCTTTAATTTCTGTCTGCTACCAAAACTATTAGGTTCTTATTTTTGCTACTGCTGATACTATAAATATTTTTTTTAATTGAGAAGCTCTGCCCAGGGTCATGTTTAAATGCTGAATGCATCATGTTGTGGATTTTTTTTTTTCGATTTGTATTATTAAAAATTAAAGTCCTTATATGAATTGTACTAGTGAATGTACTTAATTCCTGTTTCTAATAAATCAATGGATTTTTTTGCAGGGGGGGGCTATTCTCTCTAGGGGTTCCTCAAAGTGCCGAAGACATAATGTGTTCTTATATGATCTGTTGAATATTACAAATGAAATTATTTTGCAATTCATAATTTTTTAAATTCTTTTAATTCATTTCAGCATATATAATGAGTATATTTATGTGTTCTTAGTATTAAGGTATTTAATTTTGTTTTCACATTAGGTTTTCAAATCTCATTTCCCTAAACCATATTAATTTTTTAAAACCATTGATATGATATTATGCAAGTGGTAAAACAATTCATATTGTTTATTTATTATACCACCACATGTTGTAGGGATTGATGTATCAGTATATAAATAGTAAAACAATATGATATTAGGCTTATAATCCAATAAACCTTGGAGGGATGAGCCAAATAATAATGATTAGTAATACATTATGTATTATGAAATATTGCCCTGTTTTCTGTGTTGGGATAATTTTTTAATGGGTGTCTTTTGAATTTCCATTGCATGAAAATGTAAATAAAACTTTTTTCTTATGGCTTCTTTCATAGTTGGCACCTTTTTTGTGTTTGGTGTTAATATCTTCAGCAAATTTCTTCTCTCATATATATAGAATATATGTGCCAGTTAAAATTATACTTACTTGTTGAATGATAATACATTGAATGAGACAAGATATGAGGTTATACATTTAATGTTCTTACATTTTATTTTTTAAAAATAATGGAAACCATATCATTGACAATTTACCACCTTTTTAAAATTTGTATCACATAGGTATAAACATTTATCATTTTCAACTTAATTTAAATGTATTCAAAAATTAAACACATATTTTATTAATATTCTTTTATTTCATCAGAGTAATTGATGTGGGCTCAGAGTGGCGTACATTCAGCAATGAAAAGGCTGACAGCGATCCTTCTCGTGTTGGAGCTGCTGAAGTGAGTTCTCGTTTTTATCTTTCTATAGAAAAAATTAATAAACATGCAATTTCATTTAGTTTTTATACATACCCCCTTTTATTTTCTGTTTTGTTTGAATTAACATGAATTATTATCAATATGTAAAACTTTTGACTGTGTGTTTTTTCTGCACATATGTACTGTTCAAAATATATCATGCTAAGTATTGAAAGAAAAAGAAAGCTTATAATGTTACAGTAATGAAAGAAAAATAAGCTAAATGCAATAGATGAGATATAAAATGATTAGAAGAGTCTCAAATTTTCAAACCATTCACAAATTTCAACAATAGCAGATTTTGAGCCGCAGTTCCAGGAGATAGTTATGTATGCATTACTCTGAAGGCATCAATGCAAAATTCATCCTAAACATTAACATTCATTTCTAAAAATCAGAGGAAATATTCCATGTGCTAATACATTCTATTTTCTTCATCTCTGTATTTAAAATGTATGATATCCCTTATTTATGTGAACAATAAAATTTAGGGTAAATAAATATTTGAGATAAAAATAAAGAGTTAAATTTCTGATATTTTTATCTACAATTTTTGTATACTAGCGGACCTTTTTCTGCTTAAAATTTAATTTTCTGTTATTTATTGTAGAATCCTTTATTGAACGGCAGTGACTTATCCACTGTTATTGGTAGAGGAACTGGGGATGCCAGTTTTGATGAATCAGGAGTTGCAAAGTATCAAAACAGAAGAACTGTAAGTATTTCATTTGAAATTCTTTATTATTCTTAAAATTATGCTGCTATTTGTTTGAATAACATTTGTTAAATATTGCTCATGAAATGAAACATACAAATTGGCATTTGATGCTGCAGTTGGTGAAATGGTACTTGTTTTGTATAAATAAGTAGTTAAATTTATCATGCATTTTAAGTTTATAAACATGCTGTAAAAATAACAAAACAGGCTTTATAGAATATTGTTTATTTTGTCAGTTTGCATACTCCCCATTTGTTTTCCTCTTCTTCATAATTAGTGGTCTTATTTGTTTAAATCAATGTTTGACATATTATGCATATTGCTGTTAAAATACATATACATATATATATAGTCAATATTTTTTATTGAGGTCTTGTCCTTTGTCTGCTTTACTCTCTGTGTGAAACAACTAGAAGTGCAATTATAGCGTTTAGTTTAGAAGGTGGGAATCAAAATATTTATTCAAACTGTAATGAATTCTATAATATTATTAGAAGCTAGCTACCATCTATAGGGCGGCTGTGATTGATGATGTTTTACAGTTTGAAGGTTAAATTTTTTATAAGTAAAGGTACCAGCTTAATTATTTATGAATGTCAAATTTTTGAGGAGAAAGCAAAAATTTTAATAAGTCATCATTTTTATTTATTCAGAACTAGCCGCCTTTGGCGACCAGTCGGTTTGTAAGTATTAATGCTCGCTGAAATTTTCATATAATATTTTATGTAGCTGTGTCTCATAACAGGTTTTCACCAAAATATTTTTAAACCAAATAAATTTTGATAGTCATATAATTCATTTATAGTATTATTTTCTTCAGATGTTCTGTTCATTGTACTACTCATCTTTCTGTTTCTATCCGAACAATGATTGTCCCGGAATTGATATTTTACTTACATGGCTGAGGGAAAGGTCTATATTTCTACGTTTTTATAGAATAATGAGATTTAAATTTTCATAAATGTAAGCACACTAAACAAATAAAAACACAGTTGGTTTTCAAGAGATGGGAAAGTTTAAAACGGCTTGGAAAATGCCGCTCACAGAGGAAACAATGGTGACACACACACCCTTCTTTTCATTCTTTTGTTTCTTCCCTACCCAAACTTTATTTTGAGCAGGCATAGATTAAATATTCATACCGACTAATAATAAAAGCAACTATTTTCTTTCATTTTTAAACATCCCGTTATCTATGAATGAAAACCAACTGAATTCGCATATTTCTTTCTAAACAAATCATAATTTATTACTTCCTGCTATCTTACTCAGTTGGTGTGGGGGAAGTAAATGAAGATGTTTGGCTTGAAAGTAAGAAAAGTGTCGTTTTAACTATTTTCCACGCAGTTTTTTCATTTTTTCTCTCCATAAGAACCATCCTCGTGTCTTAACGAAAATATTTTTTAAAAAATTAGCTTTATCGGTCAAGCCGTTCTCCAGTTTTGTGCTTAGCAACGCATTTCGAGTTGCATTTTTATTAATATAGATACATTTATTTTGTTAATTTATATTTTATTAATTTTTGATTTTATAATAGCAGTTTCTTTTTATCCTTTCTTGGATTTTTTAAAAAGATTTACTAATGAATTTTTGTAGTTTTATTAAATATATTGAGAATTTGGATATATTGAGTAATATACTAATTCACATTTTTTAAAGATGTTTGAGATGCCTGACCCATGCAGGGACTCATAGAATCAAAAAGTTTAGATAATCAGAAGTGACTGAATAAAAGTTTTGATAAACTTGACAGAAAAAGTATATTTCTACAATATAGATAATGCAAATCTATTTCTAAAAAAGGAGGCATTTTCATTTTGGACTTTCTTATTAAGTTTAATTACAATGCTTTAAATTTTTTAATTAAAAATTCATGAATGTAGCTGGTTAAAATTTTCATTATGATATCATAACAAATAAAATTTTATTCATTTGTAAGGAGATGTAATAAATTTTGAAACTGAAATTGTTTGGGCTTGTTTAATTTTAGAGAAAGTATGTCAAGACTTTAATTGCAACAGAAAAGGAAAGCTATTTGTCTTCATGTTGTATTTAATGTTTCTTCTATTTACAGATGAGTAGTTCTGATCGAGCACTGATAAATGCATTCAGAGAAATCAGTAACATGGCTGACAGGATTAACTTGCCTAAAACTATTGTGGTTGGTATATTGATTTCCTATGACTAAATATTGATTTTAAATCACTTTAATTTTTACTATACAATTTTTTTTAAATAGCATTTTGTTTTATATTTTTATTAAAATTTATTCATCTGAATTGTTTTTATTTAGGATAGGGCCAACAGTTTATTTAAACAAGTTCATGATGGCAAAACACTTAAAGGTCGTAGTAATGATGCTATAGCTTCATCATGTGTTTACATTGCTTGCAGACAAGAAGGGGTGCCTCGAACATTTAAAGGTATTTCAATTCATCATTTAAAAAACATTTTTGATTTTGTTTTGATATATCAATAGATGAATTTTAAAATTTATTACATGCATATTTAGTTTGTTTTTCAGTTATTTAATTGCATTGGTAAAAGAGTTATTAAATTTAAACTTCTTTAGTTATGACTTTGAATAATTTTTATTTGTAACATAGAGTTGAAATAGGAAGTAAATAATTTTAAACTAATTTGTCTCTTAAAATAAGAGCAATTGTTTTGCTGCATTATTTATGAAGAATCAATTGTGAAAAGGGACAGAAAATAAAAGAGAATCACTAGCAAAATGATACCTTTGTTTATTAAAAAATCATGTGGAGTTTTAAAGGCGTACTAATGATTGAAAATTTCCATTCATCAACAGAAAATATATAATGCATTTAAATAGAATTTGAAGTTCTATTAAATGTTATAATTGTGAACCAAAAAAAAAGTATTCTTAATGAATTAAAAATCAAAAATAGAAACTCATAATTTTTTTACAATAATCTTAAAAATTTGTCATTAACACCTTAGTTAATATTTATAATTCATTATCAAGCTACAGATTATTAGTGTATAATTTTTCATTTTTCAGTATATTAAATAGCATTCTATATTATATATAATAAAATGTTTTTTTAATGATTTTTATTTAGGTTGTGTTGTAAATATAATTAGTTTTCAATCGCAAAGTAAATTTCATGACACTTAATTATTTTAGAGATTTGTGCTGTCTCTAAAGTATCTAAAAAAGAAATTGGAAGATGTTTCAAATTAATATTGAAAGCTTTGGAGACCAGTGTTGACCTTATCACAACAGGAGATTTCATGGTAATGTGCAATTTCAATGAACAAAAATATTCTTTGTTTATTCTTATACAATTTTGTCTATGATAATATATCTACATTTAAAAACTCTAAAGTTATGTATATCTTAATTTTCTTCCCTGCTTTGAATAACTCTCATCTTAAAATGTCATTATATAATAACAAAATGAAAAGCTGAACAACTAGTTGACACATTCACCTCTCTCCTCCTATTTATAAAATCAAGAAGTAACCTGATTTTTTTAAAAAATGAGTTTTGGAAATTCACACACTACTTATGTGAGAGAACACATTGCTTTTTTATTACATTTGGAAGATGACAGATACAATAGCATTGAACTGTTGAACATGCCCATGGAACTTTTAGAGAGATGACAGCTATAAAGTACTTCATCTCATATCCACATCAAGCACAAAAAGCTAATGATAATATCAGATTTAATTAAATTTATCAACTTAGTTGAAAACAAATTGCTGGTTTTGAATACAATTAGATTCTGAAGTGGAACATAGCCTATCAGAAAGTTAAAAGTAAAATTAGGGAAAAAAAAATACATGAGGTAGTTGCCATTAATTTTAGATGTGAGGGGGGGGGGGTACTTGAGGTTGTTAGAATTTTATGAAACCATTAATGTTGAAAGAATTTCATTTTCTGTAATCCTATTATGTACTATTCTGTATCAATATATTTTATTAATATTTTCTTTTATATAATTTTATTCAAAATATCTGTTTTTAAAGCAATAACCTTTAAATTAAAATTACATATATTTACACTTTATACATGATTTTCATCAGGCATCTATTAACAAAATTTTGGATATCACTGTATTATTCATCTGAAACATATTGTTGTCAAAATATTTCGATATTTTTCCACATATGGTTAATTTTTGTAATTTTTTAACAGACAAAAAGGTAAATTTATATGATCTTAAGTCTCATATTAATTTTTAAAGAAACTATTCATTTTTCCATTCTTGTTTTTGTTAAATGTGTCATGTAATAATTTGTCCATTATTCTTTTCCTTAAACTACCTTCTACTTTTGATAAAGCAAAAACTCAAACAAAAGTAAAAAAAAAAAAACTTGCAAATTGTAGATTATACAAGAAGAAAATCATGCTTGCCAACTTTTAATCTTTTATTGTTCCTCTTAATATAGAACATCTGTTTATTACATCCATGTTTAAAGCTATCAAAAGTTAAGGCTTATAATAAAAAATACAACTAAAAACAATTTCCAGTTACTTTTACAGTCCTAAAAAAACAACTTACAATTAGATTTTTCATTAATTACACATTTAAGTGTTCATTTTTTATTAATTTATTTTTAGTCCCGATTTTGTTCTAACTTGGGGCTCCCAACAAGTGTACAAAGAGCAGCAACACACATTGCACGCAAAGCTGTGGAATTGGATATTGTGCCAGGGTATGTTTTCCTTTTTAAAAACTTATTCTAATAATATTATTTTTAATTAATATTCTAATGCAAAAATTTGTTTGCTTGTTTCTTTTTTTAAGTCATTGTTTGTTTATAATCTTTGCTTGTATATAATATATGAGTAATATTAAGTGCTATATCTAGTAATACAATGCCTATATGTTGTATGAAACAGTTATCTTAGTTATTAGTGTCTATTTTGATAACCATTAAATAATATATTACTTATTTCAAAGATATTTAAGATGCATTTTTTAAATGTCAGTTATACTTTCTTCCAGCCGAAGTCCTATATCAGTTGCAGCTGCCGCTATTTATATGGCCTCTCAGGCATCAGAGGACAAAAAATCTCAGAAAGGTGAATGGTTTTATATTTTGTTAAAAATCCTAATGAAATTTAAAATAAAAATTGCTATTTTCTTGAAATCTTATTCAAGTGTGATCATTAAATTATTTTGAAGAAATTAAATTTTAAATTCTTATAAATTATTCATTCTCCCTTTTTATTTAATTGGCATGTTTTTCATTTGCAATAATTTATATTATATTGATCCTAATTACTATTCTAAAACCTCTTAATGAAATGCTTAATTCATTTTAATATATGGAATATTTATTAGCTTTATTTAGTTGTTTGCCAATCTAAAGGTAATAAATAAAAAATTAAATTATTATTATAAAAATAATAAAAGATTATATTTTTGTAATAAATTTTCGATATTTATTTTACTGTAAAATTTCTTTGATTTAAAAAATCTTTTATAAATTGTCTTGTGAAAATTGCTATATATATGTATACATATAAAAATTATATATTAGATATTTGTTTAGGTAATAGATTACATAAATATATCTTCAAAAAGAATTTATTTTTGTGATGAAAATTGTTGAAAATTATTTTCATTGTTTTCCTTTACTGAAAACATTATTTACCTTGTTGAAATAAAGTTCCAGTTTTCATTCCCACAGTTGCATAATTTTGCTGAGGGGGGGGGAACGTTTTGAAATTTGTCTTTATAAATCTATTTTTATTAAGAGGTTGAAAAAGAGTATGAATTCATGTGTCACATGTTATGAGGAAGATTTTTCTTTACCTTTAGATGGTGAAATGTTTTGGTTTCTACCAATATTTTTAACTACCTTCTATATAAATAACTTTTTATACTAAATTGCAATAACATGACATTCATTTAAGGTTGCTTCTTTTTATACTTTACATAGTTCTATAGTATATTTCAAATTCCCTTTAAATACCCAGATGCTTTTCCCTTTTTTAAAAAATCATGTTTTGTGTTCAGGTCTTGTATGAATTTTAACATCACATATTATTTCATATTTCAGAAATTGGAGATATTGCTGGCGTTGCTGATGTGACTATTCGACAGTCATATAAACTGATGTATCCAAGAGCTGCTGAGTTGTTTCCTGCAGATTTCAAATTTCACACTCCTATTGAAAATCTTCCTCAATTATAAACAAGAAGCTCAGGGACTGTAAACCATCTGAATGTGCTTCAGAGATATGTAAATATAAACGTTGAATTTCAAACTTTTTAATTTAAGAATGACTACACAGCAGTGTGCTGAAATATCCTTTTTATTGTGAAAAAAGTATAGTGCATACTGGGAAAAAAAGCTTACAATTCCATTTCAAATTTGTTCTTATCAAATGATCCAGAAAGAAAGAAGGATGTCATTATTTCAATGAAATAATTTAACCAGAATCTTACTATTCAATATTATTTGTTTTTTTTCTTAAGTTGTTGTAACGAAATTATATATATATATATATATATATATATATATATATATATATATATATATATATATATAACACTATTGCATCTAAAACTAATTTTGTTATCACATGGTTCTGTGTTTGTTCCTCCTGAATTGAAAATTGTGTCAGAATACAGAAATTGTGTTAGTTGATATAATCATATTGCATGAAGTTTAACCCATCTCTCTTTTCTTTTGCCATAATATGCCTGAAAATTTTAATATTACAGTTGCATCAGCTCATTTATTGATATTTAAATGATTACGAATGATTTTGATCATTAGAATCCCGCAGGTCACATTTTATTACTTGTGCTATATTAGTCAATATAAAAAAAAAAGTACTATCAAGCCTTGCCTTTTTCTCAAAGCATATCTTCCCACCACCTTCAAAATTAAAGTGTGCATTATGAAATTTGTTTATTTATTATATAAAAAATTTATATAATAAATAAATAAAAACTTTATGTATTCATTATATAAAAGTTTCATTTATCATAGTTTCATTTTATTTTTCCATTGGATGTAAGGTGATATTATTTATTGTTAAGATATTAGATTTAAAAAATTGACTTCAACATTTATATTGAAAATTGACTATTTTCGAATGAAACTCCAAAAGCCTAGTAGTTAAATCATCCCAATAACTGATTTAATTATTAGTTTTAAGAGTTATAGTAATATGGCTTCATTTTATTCTAAACCATTTCATCATAGCTGCCTCAGGATCATTAGAATAGAATTTTATCAGACATTTATTTTTGAAAAGTCATTTCAGTTCTTTTTCATTCTGGCCAAATGTATTTATTATCTGAAATGTTAGAATCAATATATTTCATCTGTATGTCCCTTGCAAGATATTTCAGCTTTTACATCCTTATTATTTTAATCAGTGTTGTACAAAATATTTTTTATATCTTAGAATATTTTGAAATACTCATTTTTTTTTCATTCATTGTTTTATAATCAAACTTTGTTGTAAGTTATTTGTTAAAACTACAATTGATACATTTATTTGGCCAATTAAAAAAAAAGAAGCTGAATTAGAAAATGCAAATTTCCTATCAAAATAAAATTCTACTGTATCATTAATTGCATTTTTGAATTAACTAAATGAAATCAAATTATTTTACTAAGCATTGTTATAGAAACTTATTTAAACAGTTGGAAAAATGAATATATTTTATGAAGCGATTGATATTTGATAGAATAAATCAATATTGGTATACTTAAATAATACCAGAAAATTTTTATCTTTGAAAATGTTTTATTATGCCAACAAGCCATTTATCATATTGTACTGAAATATAAAATAAAATGAGTATATTTTGTATATATAGTAAAATATAAACTCACATTTTCATTCTTTAAATAACCAGAATAATTTTGTTATGAACAGTTAATATGTATATATGTACTTCAGTGCTGTGTGATTTGTTATTGAAATAAATCTTAAACAGAAATCATGCTTTTATGTTTGCTTTATATACAAATATACATGCACATAATTTAACATGCCTTTAAACTAAATGTGTACTCAATTGTTCTATCTATACTATATTATCTATCTATACTACTATTATAAATATGAAAGTTTGGATGGGTGGATGATGTGACTCAATCACGTCGGAACAGCTGAACGAAATTTGGCACAGATAGTCTACAGAAGAACATAAGCTAATATTTATTCCGGTTACTTGATTGGTTAATTTTTTATTAACTAAAAAAATAACTTTCCCGTCAAAAATGCTCTCCACCGCTAAATGACAAAGACTTCGATCCCCCCCCCCCGCACTCGAATGAGATTAGGCTTAACATATTTCAGACCAATTATTTCAAACGATTCTGTTTATTTTCTTCGTGTTTGATGCAATTGAAACCAAACATTGTTAATTAATCGATCTTTCGGATTCATTATGAAGTACATTTGAATTAAAATGAAACATAATAATAGGAATTTAAAATTTCTGTTCTATACCTCACCTCACATAGAAAATTCATGCATTGCGTTGTCTCAATTGGTCCTGAAATTACGCATCCGCATTGCGGTTTTGTTTTATTTTCAGTAATTATTTATTCTAATGAAAGGGTTAATTTGATAAAAAAAATGATTTATTCTAAGAAAAGGATTATTTTAATAAAAAATATTTATTTTTATAAAGTAGCAATTATTTTATTCTGTTTAAAATCGTCTGCTTACGAATTTCATGAGAATAGAAAATAAAAAAAATCTGACAACATCTGCCCGAGTATTTTGAATTGTTTTTATTTAACCGTTTTTCATTTTAACATTATCTTACCATTCTAATGGAATTCTCTGCGATTTATTGTTTTCGTGGATTACCCAGCTGAAAGACGTTTGCTTCACTGAAAAGTTAAGCTGATTTTTTATGGAATTTCATAAATCGTTTCCTGCTCATAAGAAAAATTAGTTGAACCGAGTAAGTGTATTTATTAATTCTAATTTCTACTTAAGAAAAGCACCAGTCTGTAGTAGTGAAGCTATTAAATTAATTTTTTTATTATTAAATTAATTTTTTTAATAATAAAAACGCTCTTCTTGTGTTAATATAATTCGATCTTGTTCATTTCTCTTGGTTTTTTTTTTTGCTGCTGCTGTACGTTTTCCTTTTGCCTACTTCCATTCGATTAAATATTTTTGAGTGCATTCCATAGTATTGAATTTATTGATTTGTTTCCCTTAATTTGCTGCAACGTTAATCGAAACATTATGATTTGAAATGCTATTGTTGCAGTTTGCGTCACATTCGGCCATTTTGCTAAAATTTGGCGAAAATGACTGTGTATTAAAGTTGTTCCATAATGCGTTTTTGTAATTAAATTGTATTTGCGTTAGCTATATATTTTTCATATATGCTTATAGTGGAATATTTCCATTAGCAAATAATGTAGAAATCCGCTAAATTTCTTTGGCGTTGTTCGTTTCGGCCAACAAACGGAAAAGTACCCTTATAGTTTTAAATACATAATTTTTAATCAGTTTTTTCCCCACGTCTAGGGGGTTACACGTAACATGTTTTTGACCTATTATTTCAAACGATTCTGTTTATTTTCTTAATGTATAAATTTTAAATCTAACATAGTTAATTAATAGATCTTTCGATTCCTTCAGAAGTGCTTTTGAAAAAAAATAAAACATATTAAGTGAAATTAAAATGTTCTAATCTGCATTGCGTTACCCCAACTGGTGATTAAAATTCTAGTCTTTGCATTGCTCTAATTGATGGTGAAAATTTATGCATGCATACGGTTTTGATAACATTTTACATTGCGATTACTCAATTCTCACATATACACATCAAAATTTCCACGTGGACGAAGTCGCGGGTACATGATAATCTAGTATAAATGAAAAACCATGATTTGAATTTTTGCTCAAATTATTAATAAGAATATTAGCTATCAAAAATAAAAGCCCAACTATCTAAATATCTGTATTATACTTTGACATGTGTGAAAAATGTTATACTTTCATTTTTAATTAAGTTTTTGAGTTCCCCTTTTAAACCTAACATGTTTTTTTAAAAAAATTATAAAATGAGTAAGTTTATTTAAATCGGAAACAAATTTCACAATAAGTAAATTTTCAGAAATTCTGCTTGAATAGGTACAATTTAAGAGGTATGTTCTTGCCATTTCACATGAATATATATATATATATAAGTTATATTATATATAAAGTAATATATATATATATAACTTTTTCAAATGTTGAACTTTGATGGAAAAAAAGCAACACTTTTATAAGGTGTTTTTTTTTTTTTTTTTTTGCCTGGTGAGATTTGCAAAGTTGAAAGAAAAGGAAAATAAATAAAATCCTGTTTTAAATTAGCTATTCTGCATTTTAAAATGAATTCCATAAAATAAAAACTGGATTTTAATATTTTGCTTCAATTACGATAATTGAATACATACTAGCATATTTTTTTTAAGTTAAAAAAATTAACATTAATCATGCACTTTTCAGCACTTACTCCCCCAATATCTGTACTCTTATTTTAACCTTGACATATATTAAGAAGAAAAAAATGAATTTAAGAAATATTAACTCAAGCTAAGTAACTATTATTCATGAATTAAATTAAAAAAAATCAGAAGCATTCAAATCCTAAACAGCTTCAAATTTGCATTTATTTTTAATTATCTAGATCTGAAGTTTATATAATTTCTGGATATTTCATCCTTCAATGCCTTTTTTGCCAACTCATCCTTAATATCGTTTGCGAAAACCCCACTCGGGCCTGCCATCTTCAAGTTTGCTATCATTGGTATAGATAATAGGAATGCCATTTACAGCCTCCAAGGCTGACTGAATCAAAAGGTCCAGGTGTTCTTCCTGTTTATTAGCATGGGACCTCAGAACATCATTAAAACTAACACCATTTAAAGACACTGTGGGATGCAAACAATCAGAAGTGGTTGAAGGAACCACCTTAAAATCAATAAAGCCCTCTCTCCGGGCATATTCCAATTTAAAATGTGATTAGAAGTCCTGTTATAAAATTTTAGACTCGTCAGTTTAATAAAATATTTAAAAGAGCCCATCCTGAATCTCGTGGTCAGAGGTACAATGTCAGCCTTCATAAAGGTCTACTTCTCTAGGGAAATTATTCCTTAACCCTGTGATAATTCTTGCGGAACTTAGTTGCACTCTTTCCAGAATCTTTAAATTAGAGTTCAATGTCGTTTGATAAATCTAGTAACCGTACTCAAGAATGGGATGTACGAGAGAACAATATGTAAATCGGAGGGTAGAAACATCAGCTCCCCAATCTCTATCAGAAACGTACTTCAGAATCTGCAGTCGCTTTCTAACTCTATCCGCTATTTTCTCAATATGTTTTTTACAATTAATTTCGGAATCCGATGTAAATCCTAAATAAGTTGGACATGTGTTAATGTCCAGAAACTGATCATCAAAATATACAGCAGGGGAAACGTACACATTTATTATTAATAACGATAAAAAATTAACATAAGAACTAATCTACTTTGATTAATATTAACCCTTTGTGAACGGCAAATTTCTCTGATCGGAGTACCATCTAGTTGGAGCAAGTTTACATCCAATATTTCGATATTCTTGCAAGTGGTATTGTCCCCATATTTAGAATTACACCATCGAAGGCTACAAATTCTTCACATGTAACGTCCACCCCCAAATGCCAAATAGACTTTTTAGCCAACTGTGTCTCACTTATCTTCGTTTGTGCATATTCATTAGTGTTTTTCACTATTTGATCTATCAATATATAGGTGAAATATAATTTGAAAAAGTCCAACAGTCTTTTTATATTCTGAGGTATTTGTGGTCCTACTATTTGCCTAGTTTTGAACTTGAAACTAAAAGGAAAATCGTCTTTGCCTGTTACGTCCTCCCATTCATCACTTCTACTGGAACCCTCTATTTGTTCAAAATGTTCTTCATCATCATGGTCACTATTCTCCGTGTCACTGTCAATTCTTAGTATATTCCGTCTCTGGGGAGGAACTATGTGATCGTCACTACTACTACATTTACTTTTCGTATTTTCATTATGTATTTCAAATTCTAATTCAATACTACTCTCATTATCTTCACAATCATTCCTAAACTCCTCCATTTTTGGGTATTTTGAACACAAATTTTATGATATATGCAGTTCTGTGAACTGATCTCAACTGTACCGATCCTGAATCTTTCATTTCCTCTTAATAACATCATGCCGCCTTACTTGCGGCACCGACTTTTAAGACAACTTACGAATGCGGCGACACCGACCGGAAAGGGTTAGGCCTTAAAACAGTTAACACGTACAGTAATATTAAAAAAAAGAAAAAGAAAAAAAAGTGACAATAGGTCAGGATATTAAACTTACCGTTTTTACATTTTTAAAATTAAATTAAGTAATGAAAGGTAACAAAGACAATTTTAAAAGTTTATTCCACATATATGTGTGTATGTATAACATGGCACATTCACAATTCAATGTTTACAATATTCAAGAGCTAAGAAAAGCATATACTAAATAAATTTTTATCTTATAATTTAAGTTGTGACTAACATTAATGACTAAACATAATGAATTATAAATAACTGTTAATAGAAAATAAAATTTTATTGATAAATTCAGAATCAATTTTTAAAATAAAATCAGCATTGAAATTCAAACTTTAACCCATCAGCACATACACAGTGTATTTTTAACCCCTATTTTCTTTCTTTTTTCTTAAAAAAAAGTTATAAAAGATTACACCTGTTAGTTTCTATACCTTCAGAGGGGAGCTAGAAAATTAGAACAGCAGAAATCAATAAAACAATATATCATAATCTTTATAAAAGTCACAATCAGATTATCCCTTGCATGTGGTAGCACTTCAGATACATTTAATGTTATGGCTATGAAAGCATATGAAAGTGAGGAGCAGTCATCTTCTCAGTGTTTGTATTCATAATAAAAAAGGACATATAAATGAAACAGACATTGATGAAACTTAGAACAAAATGTAGACTCTGAAAATCAGCCCAAAGGTATTTTTCTACTAGTGAAAAAGTAAGAAATTCTCATACAAAATGTATTCTATAATAATAATATTAAAATTGTCTTGAAATATAGGTTAAAAATTCATTACTCTCTGAATGGGCAATGATAAAAAATTTTAGTTTGCACATACAACTAAAAAAGATTTTCGAAATAGTCCATTTAAGCTTCTTTTCCCCAAAAATTTCAAATCTAAACAACATGCAAAATATAAAATTCCCTGTTTTAATATATAAATTTCCTGTTTTAATATTTTTATAGAGAAAAATAATTACTTACTTTAAAAATAATTTTTATATGAATGAAATTAGGAAATGAATACAAACAAAAAAGGATGGAAAAAAGAAGTTAAGTTCAATTTTGGTTTCTCAATTTAAAAATCATATTTGAGACTTAATATTTATGCACAAGAAAAATATTCATGAACTCAGACCATATTTTATTTTTAGACAAATAGCCAACAGGCAATGAAGTAAGTGCCCTAGAAGTGGGGGTTAAAATAGCCCCGCAGGTTAGTGCATGTTCAAAAAACAAGAGTATGTGCTGAAGGGTTAATAATAAAACTGATCATAATACTTTTTTCATTTGTAAATTATAAGTAAGTAAATGCTTTCCTAAACATTATTTTAAAGAATGTATAAATATATATTTAATAAACATCATTATCATCAACAACAAAGAATTTCAGCTGCTAAGGAAATTTTAATGATTTCAGGCTTTCAAGCTGCAGTTTACAAAACATATGTTAGTTTTTCTTAATTGTTCTAAAATTTAATTCTCAAATGATATCTGCTGCAGATATCATTTGAGAATTAAATTTTAGAACTAATATATGATGCTGATTTAACCTACTTATATATTAAATATGGCAAACATCCACAATATAGGAAATATCCTTTCAAATATTTTGATAAAAATCATTTACATCAAATATTAATGAATATTTGAATCAAATCAGGCAATCAAGATAAGCTTTTGGTTCATTTCTTTTTGCACAAGATTATATACAATGTTCCTGACAATCAAATGAAAGGGATAAGGAAAGTTTGGATATTTATAGCCCCTAGAATTGATCACAAAACACATTAGAAATATATAAGGGAGTTTGATCTTGGCATACATTAAAAAATTGTCAAATAAATTTGAGACTGTAAATATCCATAAGTACCAAAGCTCGTAATCTGCTGTGTCAATGACATACAGATAGAGTAATTTCCTATTAGCCGGGTGCAAGCAAAAAGTCTCTATAGAAATTTAGCTGAATTCTTAATTATTTGTCAATTTTTCATTTTAAAATAGATGTAAGAAATTTAGCGGAATACTACATTATTTGGCCATTTTTCGCTTTCACCCAACTAATGGAAAAGTACTATAGGCAGTATGATAATAGCTTTTTTGTTAATTATTTTAAAAGTTGATGGGAAGACAGATTTGGAAATAGTGAGTTAAGCTAAACATACAAAGAGGACACATTTATATTAATTCTACATCATTGCTCAATATTTTTTAGAGACAAACACCTACAACAATAAATGTAATAGGAGAATAAAATAAGAAGACAGTCACTACATAATAGTTTTCTCAGGAAGAAAGTGTTTTCACTATATTGTTCTTTCTTGATTTGAATCAAGAAAATAATTAATTAAGAGGTTGCACAGTCAACACATATAACATATGAAATCTAGATTCAAAAGGATTAAGAATCTTGCTAGCAAGGTAGAAGATTCAGTACATGGAATCCCCTCAACTTCATTATCTCCTTTCATTTTATAAAAGTTACAGCTACAAGGACCAACTACTTTCCAAAGAGATGTGGTAACTTTAGGTATAACTTAAAAGGTATTCATAAATTTAACTAAAATATTTCTTTTCAGTATCTATAGCACCCAATATTTTTTAAAAAAATTCTTTAAGAGAATTAAAGATTTCAACTTTAAAACATCTCCATCTCCTTTGAACAGGACAGTCCAAGTATGAAACTGGATGATATTTTTACTTTCTGCAAACTGCTTGAGTTAATTTGTTAATGAATTAATATCAGCAAATCTTGATTTTGAAAAAACTTTTGAATTGGGAGAAGTTTGGAATTTTAAAGATCATTCTCTATAAAAATTTGCAAAAAGTTTTGTTACAGGATCTATTGAAATAGATAACATATCTATAAAAAATTACCAAAAATCTGATATTAAAATTAATAGCTTAATGAACCAGAGAGGATAATTTTAGAGATAGAAAACTTGTATATTGCAATACTATCCTCAATTTTTTTCATGTAGAAATATAGTTTGAAAAAATGGAAGCCTATTTTTAAGATGCTTTGACTAGAAATTTTAAACATGAGTTATTGTTCAATATTAATTACTATCACCACAAAACAATTGCTTATTCAAAAATGTTAAAATGATCTTTGTTATCTGGAATGTCAGTAGTTTAATTATACTCATTCAGTAATACTAAAGTTCCAACTGGACACACAAAGCAAATATATATATATATATATATATATATATATATATATATATATATAATTCTATTTTATTTGTTTATAAGCTTATTATTTGCTATAGCTTTGAAAACAAATAAAATGATGATACTAGGGACAGCAAACATTAATAGGAGGCTAATGATTACAAGAAATGAACAAAATGTTTAGTCACTTCATATAAAAAGGAACTGAGCAACCAATTTATAAAAACACAAAGATTATAATTGCTCCCAATAATTTGTAAAACATTTCCAGAATGCAGTAATAAAAAGAGCAAACATAGATTCTTGACAGATCTCAGATTTAGATTTTCATCATTAATAAAGGATAGAGAGTTCTCTAACTTGTGATATCCCATCTTGGTTATTAATTTTTTCTTTTGGATTAATAAAAAGCAGAGAATATATCTGCTTTTAAAATAATAATTATAATTAACATTAATGAAAAAATTTAAAAGAAATAAAATGTTACACTTTCTGCAGAGTCATCTAATTACATTTCCAGATAATCTAGCTCATTTTTGAGAACAATAACAATATCAAAGCAGGTGAAGTATCCTTATAAGTCAACTGAAGGAACTTCCAACCCTTAGCACCATGATATATGGAACGCAAAACAGATTGGATGGATTTTTATAAATTAATAGAAATATTTCATTTATTTTTCTTTTCATCAGAAACAGGATAATTGGGTACTATTTTCCTAACCTAGAGAGATAAAATTCTAACCAAACTATATAATATAAGAAATTTAAAAAATAAAATAGATGAACACATTTGGCAATTTCATTTAAAAAATTACAACTTGGCCCCATTTACCATCATGTAACTAATTCTCCAGTGTAGCCCATATCATCCCTTATGGAATTAATGCAGGATTGCATTGATCAATTATTCAGCTAAAATTATCAATTATCGCAGCTATAATTTGATTAATTATAGCTGCGATAATTGATAATTTTAGCTGAATAATTATTAATATGTTTTAAATTTTAGACTTAAATTTATATTTGAAATAAATTTTAAGAAATTTATATATTTATTACTTTAAAGTATTAAATTGATTTATTGCATTAACTTTTATCTTATTATTAATTTGCCTTTGACACAAGTCTCAATGTAGTTTGAATAAGGCACATACATTATTAAAATTTTGGCAAAATTTTTCACAAGAATTAAAGCCAATCTTATAAAAATAATATCACTCAGAGAATCAACAAAATTAATTTATCCTAAAATGATTAGGATGTCATAATCAATAAAATAAATGCTAAGTAATATCTTTTGAATTTCTATCACTGATAGTTATAACATGACATATCGTAATGTTATAACTATCAGTATAATCTATATTAGATAATTTAATATAGTAATCTTACTTTAGATGATTTAAAAAAAAGTATATATATAATTTGAAATAGTTTATGCACATTAACTATTTTTATTTGCCCATCTTATCCATTAAATATAATAATAAAGAAAGAAAAAAATTCCCTTTCGATTATCCCATTTTAGTTATCCTGCAGGCAGCACATCCTTTAATCTGTGCATGAACCATAATTGTCAAGGAACGCAAAATTTCTTTTGCTAATTCGATTCTTGACTCAATTAAACGGTTCCATTCAGGCATTTCTAAAATAACATCAGCATGGGCACAAATAAAATCCTTGGTATATGTCTTTAGATCCATGTCACCATGCATATCAGAAAAAATAAATATCTCACAACAATTGAAGGCTGATAAATCTTGTTTTAAAAAAGTGGAACAATGTTCTTTTAGTGCAATCACTTCATATCTGTCTGCTGCAATATATAATTTCAAAGCACTATCATAGTTCAAAGTCTCCACTTTTGCTGAATACATGTAAGTTAACATCATATTCAGGATTGCTACATCGATATCTTTTATATCAACAATCCCACTCTTCTTCTCAATCATATCATTTTCAAACATCCTTGCAAAAACTGGTGATCTTGCTGCAAGAATAACTTTGTGAGCAGGAAAATTCACAGCTCCAACAGTAAGCACCACATCTGACATCTTTGGTAGGAAAATATTATATAGCAATCCGAGATCATTACACAAATTGCTTGCATCTTCGCCACGATCAACAAAATTTTCATACCTTCCAAATGAGCAATGTTTTTCTTCAGTATACACGATTTCACCACTAGAAACACAAAATTCACATATGATAGTTAATTCAGTAAATGTGTCTTCCTCCTCATCCTGAAAATCTCCCCTTGCTATAGGAATGAAAGAGGGAAAATGCCATTCTTCATCAGAATAAAATACATGTTCTGCAACTCTGGACATACTTTGGACACTCAGTCTACATTTGACAAAAACAGGATTATCCTTATTTGGAAATAAGCGATGAATGCATATTTCTAGAGAATCACTACTGTCAGATTTAGATGAAAGGTAACAACTTAGTTTTAAGTCTGAACTAGGAATTATGTGTCCAGCGAATGAAGGACTATACAACTTCTTGCCCTCTTCTAATATCTTTGTGTCAGGAATCGACCATATAAATTCATTGCAATCCACTTTAATACAAGTACGTGCAGTGACTTCATTAGGATAAGAAAATAATTTTTGTTTGAAATCAGTCAGCTCATAAGAATCAGCAGCCTTATATAAGCAAGTAGGAATATTTTCCGTAGATGTATCTAATTTTCCAGAATACACATATGAAAGTAGGATACGTAATGCTGATGCATCTAAATCAGAGACAAGTTTATTTGTTGACTCATCATCAGCTTCACTTTGAAGTTCGTTTAAAAACTTAGGAACTCTCGCATGCAAAACAGCCTTATGAACGGGGAAATTTTCTGTACCAGAAGAAAGAGTTAAATCACTAAATTCTTTACTAATATATATCTCTTCCATATCTTTAGATAACAAATCTATGTCCTTTTTATTTAAAGCTATTGGGCCACCTCTACACATAACAGCATCCTTTTGAGAAAAATGACAAGTAACGACCAGAGTTACTTTAGCAAAGTCATCAACCTTTCCATCAGATAAAGATAGATTGTTCTCTTTCTGTCTCTTAAACCCCCATTTTAAACAATCATTGACTTTTCCAATTGGGAATTTAGAGAATTGTTCATCAGATAAATATTCTCCTTTAAGTAAATTTATATCACAATTAACATATGTATGAGGAAGTTTTGTACAATTCTTTAAACAAATAGTTATAGAAGCTTGATCAGGGTCTAATATATCTCCTTTTGGATAGAGTTCTAAGAACGTTGAATCTGAAAGGTTCACATTAAACAACGGACTTTTCAGAGCTTTACCACGTTGTGATAATAAAAAGTTGTAATTTTCAATTTTCCAAATGAATTTGAAATCTTCCATAGTTGATAAATCACTAGATCATCCTCATAACTCAACTAACTAAAAACAAATTTTGGAATTAAACAAACTTACTTGATTTCAGCATTGGAAGGAATGGCACAGTGCTTAAAAAGGAACGATATAAATGTCATAGTTTCAAACTTAAAGTTATAATATTTTCTTTTCAGCTAATACGAATATTAATATTCAACAAATAATCACCAGTATCAATAACAATTGAAAAGCAAATAATATTCAAAACCGAGTAGATGAACTAGGAGTTGAGTAGAGCGAAAAGGACTAATTATGCATTAATTTATTTCGAAAGATATGAATCGCGCAGCGTTAGAATTTATGTCGTGATATAAATTAATTGCACTAAATTAATCAAACTTATTGATTGAATGAATTTATAAAGACGTTTTTTTTAATTTATCTAATTAAACTTGCCATAAAAATGGGCTTGAGGCGCTAGTATCGTTCAGCCGCTTTATCACAAAGTTTCGACTGTTGCCAATTATTGATGATTACTCAGGAGACGAAACGACGATACTCGAAAACTGCAATTAAAAATGTGGATTAGCGAAGTTTGGGTGAAATAAAATTATTAAAACCCATAGCATACCCAATAGGAAAGATTTTCAAATATTTAAAATTGGTAAGATATAAAAGATATTTCATGCAAAAAATTACAAAAAAAAAAACCCCACCTATTTACGCATTTTTAAGAATAACGTATATTAATCTAATTCTCATACTTTCTGATAGAAAAGAAAATTAAAAAGAAAAACTCTAGCCTAAACTATTGTAACCACACAATTTATTCTCTGGAATGGCAAATTTATTAGAGAGTAGTTTTGGGAAGTGAAGTATTAGTGGCGGATGAAGGTCGCAGTACGAGTCCGGAGAAACTAAGGCCAGTAGCTGAGTAAGATAACCACAATGTTAAAAGTGTGTAGATGTTATCTGACTTATAAAGTTAGTGCCACAGTACTCCCCCATCGGCAGAGAGAAGAACGATTTTAAAGCACCGAGCGTTATGGCGAGCGTGTTCGAAGAGAATTTGGGAGTTGCCGCTTGCAGCGTCAAGGGGCTTTAATGGCTTTGTTTCTGATTGCTGCGTCAAGTGGGTCTGACGACTTTGTTTTGCTGCTGGTAGATGGTGCCATGACAGTTACATTAGGTTGCGTTGTCAAGGTCACCAATATAGTGTGTGAAGGTTGCGGTACGAACACCAGACGATAGGGCCAGTAGCCAAGTAACATAACCATAATACCCAAAGTATACTTCAATATTGTAGATGTTATCTGGCTTATGAAGGCAGAGAAACATATTTATTACGCTTAATTAACTCAAAAAGTATAATGGTGAATTTTAAATCTCTTGCAGGAAATTTTTTTTAAAAAAATTAATGGCTGAGCAAACATTCCGAATTATTAGGGAAAAGGACTATAATTTCGATAATTAATTCTTTGAAGGCTATTTACCCTCGACCAGCAATAAGACGGCAAGTAACACAACGCATGCACAAAAAGGGACTGATTATGTCCCTATAAGCCAGATAACATTCAAGATACTGAAGTCGACTTTTGGTGTTGTGGTCATTTTATTCGGCTGCCGGCCCTAGCGTCGCATGTTCGTATCGCAACCTTCACTCGCGACATTGGTGACCTTGACAATCGTAACTTTCTGTTATGCCGTGGCGCCATCTACGAGACAACAAAGCCATATCTCACTCGACGCACCAACGAAGTCACGCGCTCGCCCTACATTTGGCGCTTTCAGAAATCGTTCGTCTCTCGTCCGACACACTGATGGGGGAGTACTGTGGCGCTAGACTTATAAGTAA
>JAOUZG010010724.1:0-10504 GCA_026289955.1 Argiope argentata
ATTTGGATCCTATAGTCTATATTCAAACTGTCGTGATTCCAGTAGTGGAGGAAATTAAATTTTTAGGGATAATATTCGATCGTAAGCTCACTTTCCTTCCGCATGTCTTACATCTGCGGAAGAAGTGTGACAGGTCATTGAATATTCTAAAAGTACTTTCAAGAACCACATGGGGAGCGGATCGCACATCTTTGCTTCGTGTCTACGAAGCGATTATTCTATCACGCATTGATTATGGGTGTATGGTGTATGGTTCTGCAAGGTTTTCGGTTTTACGCAGATTGGATACCATACACCACTCTGCCTTAAGAATTTGTTCAGGGGCATTTCGGACCTCACCAGTTGAGAGTCTCTACGTTGTATGTCACCAGCTGCCATTAAATTTACGACGACAAAAACTGTCTGTTCAATATTATCTCCGAGCTTTATCTGTACCGAACCATCCGATGCACTCCTTAGTGCTTCCTGTCCGCCTTCGAAGATTTTACACGGCTCGACCCTCTCTCATTCTCCCTTTTCGTGAGAGAGTTAAATTACTCCTTGATGATTCGGAACTCCGTGATGTAAATATTCAAATATTTGATTCCTTTTTATTCCCTCCTTGGGACATCCCTTACTTCTCGTTTTTAAACCCTTTTCATGGGTTTGATAAGTCGACAACGACCCCTGTTATCTTTCAAAAGCTTTTTAGCTCTCATCGCTGTCAGTTTTCAACGTATTTGCCTGTTTTCACAGATGGTTCTAAATCAAATTATCATGTTGGTTGTGGTATCGTTTTAGGTGCACAAATTCTGACTTACAATTTGCACATATCTTTTTCGGTTTTTTCTGCCGAACTGCTAGCAATACTTTATGCCTTACAAAAAATATCCCTTTGCTCTGAACGCAAATTCTGCATTTATACTGACAGTATGAGCTCTTTAAAAACACTTTCTAATTTCCATACTCGCATCCACCCGGTTGTATTAGAAATCCTGGACCTTTTAAAAAACCTAAAAAATAGGGACTTTGACATCCTTTTTTGCTGGATTCCGAGTCACGTTGGAATCGTAGGAAATGAGCTGGCTGACAACGCTGCAAGAACACCAACTTTACCTTTGACGAGGGGAACACCATATTGCGATGCTAGGAATTCATTTACACATCATTTGTATACTCAGTGGCAGAAATCATGGGATCATCAGACTAGCAACAAATTCCATTTTATAAAACCAGACATTACTGTTTGGCCTTGTCATTCAGTGCGGGAGCTCGATGTCAAATTGACTAGACTCCGCATTGGACACACTCGCTTAACCCACAAATATCTTTTATTCGGCAATCGCACACCTTTGTGCTCAAAATGTCAGGTTGTTTTAACTATACGTCATATTTTTATTGAATGTCCCGATTTTAATCTCCATCGTTTACAATTTTTTAACTCTTCATCCTTGGATGTGCAAACTCTTTTGGGGAAAAGTCCACCCAAAAACATTTTTAAGTTTTTAAAAGCAATTGGAATTTATCACCTTATTTGAATCTTGTTTTATATTGTTTCAATTATCATCGACTTTTTACAGTTTTTTAATTGTTTTTTGCATCGTTTGTTCTAAATTATGCTTTTTAAATTTTTATACACTTTTAGTCTTCCTATTTGAACAAATGTATGGCGCAGTATGGCCTTTTCTGGCTCTTGTGCCACTAAAACAGACAAACCAAACCAAACCGAACCTAATATTCATATTCGTAGTAATGTTATCCCAGTTGTTACTGAAATACGTTTTTTGGGCATTATATTCGACCGAAAACTGACCTTTCTTCCTCATATTATGTATTTGAGAAAGAAGTGCGAACGCTCTTTGAACATCTTAAAGGTACTCTCTAGAACTTCTTGGGGTGCAGATCGAGCCGCTTTACTGCGTATTCACGAGGCAATTATTCTTTCTCGTCTCGATTACGGGTGCATGGTATATGGATCTGCACGTCCTAGTGTCTTATGCAAACTTGACACTATCCATCACTCTGCATTGAGAATCTGCTCTGGGGCCTTTAGAACATCGCCCATAGAAAGCTTATATAACATCTGATACCAGCTACCTCTCTATTTAAGGCGTAAACAAATCACAGCCATCTATTACTTCCGAACGCAGTCTTTCCCAAAGCACCCTATATCTGAATCAGCACTTCCAGTCAGTCTTAGGAGAATTTATAATGCTCGTCCCTCTTGCATTCCACCATTCAGTGTGAGAATAGAAGCGCTTTTGCGGGACTCGAACCTTAATAACTCCACAATTCAGTCTATAGATCCCTTCTGTTTTCCACCATGGGATAAACCAGTTTTTTCCTTTTTAAATCCATTTTCTGGATTTGATAAATCCACTACAGCATCTGTGGTTTTTTACAGTTGTTTTTCTATCATCGCTGTCAGTATTCGTTCTTCACCCCAGTTTTTACAGATGGCTCAAAATCAGATGGGTATGTCGGTTGTGGTATAGTACTTCCATCTGGCATACTGAGCTATCGTTTGCATGTCAGTTTTTCTATCTTTACTGCTGAATTAATAGCAATTTCCTGTGCTCTCCAGGAAATTTCAATATCTGTTAATCGACGTTTTATTATTTATACTGACAGTATGAGTGCTTTGGAGATGCTCTCCCATCCCGACAATCGAATGCATCCAGTAGCCCTTGAAATTTTGAATACTTTATACCGTCTTCGAATTAAGACATTTAATATTTTATTTTGTTGGGTACCGAGTCACTCGGGCATTCCAGGTAATGAGGTGGCCGACTATGCTGCAAAGACTGCTTCTTCATTTTATTCGCAAAATCTTCCATACTGTAATGCGAGGAAGTTCTTTCGTTCTCATCTTTATTCCACTTGGCAGGCAAACTGGAATGAGCAAGCTCATAACAAATTGCATGGAATCAACCCCTCAGGGGCTCACCTTCTTTAGGTGGGTACGGGTGTCCCAATCCCGAGGTTCCCAGGGATCTTTACTCCCTTTATTTTTATGCTCCTCTTCGCCTTCTGCTGTCTGCTTGATCCTTCTTTCCCTCGACGGCAAGCGAGGGAGCTCTCCATGAGAAGCTGTCGCCGCTCTGTTTGCTTCTTGCTTCTCATGGACAGCCAAAGTCCCCACGTGTTGGCCGTGCGTGGCAACCCATTTGAGAGACGGGTGGTGCACTGTGGTCCCCGGTGTATCAATCGGCTGGTACCTAGTCACCTAAGTGGCTAGACTGCTAGGGATCAAGCGAAGGGGTTACTCCTTGGGCTTGGCGTTAAGGGTGGTCACTGTCCCCGGGGGTAACTAACAGCGTATAGGTTCCAGTTAGCATTATAGTAAGTGCTGAGGCTAGGAACATCTAGAGCCAGTTACTGCTATCCCTTGTTGGGCTCCGTGGTGGGTGATGCCGCTGGGCCTGAATTCTTTTTATATCGTATGGGCTCCTCGAAACGTGGTCCCTTCAGTGGGCAACATAAAGTACCAATTTCTTCAAACACTATTGAATATTTTGACAAATTTTTTATATTAAGCAGAGTTTCCGAAAACAAAGAAACATTTGAAACAGTCTCTCCGTTCCTTGTACAAAAGGCTATAAATGCTACAGTCGGCGAGGTTTCATCAATTCGAAAGATGAGATCTGGTGACTTGCTCGTAGAGGTTTCTTCTCGCAAACAAGCACAACAAATACAAAAACTTAAAACCTTGGCAACTATAAAAGTTTCGGTAACCCCTCACCAATCATTGAATAGCTCTAAAGGCGTCATTACCTGCGGCGAAATATTAAATCTTCCCGTAGAGTTAATTACTTCTGAAATGAAAACTCAAGGTGTTACACACGTCCGTCGAATTTCTATACGACGTGACGGACAACTACTTGAGACGAAGCACCATATAATAACATTTAAAACTCCTAAATTACCGGAGTACGTCTATGCAGGCTATATTAAGTTACCAGTGAGGCCATATATCCCAAATCCATTGAGGTGCTTTCAGTGTCAGCGTTTTGGCCACTCTAAACTGAATTGCCGCGGGTCTCTTACTTGCGCCCGCTGTGCACAAAAGGGTCATGATAGCCAACAGTGTACCGCACAAGAGAATTGCGTAAACTGTGGCGGAGAACATCCCTCATATTCTCGATCTTGTCCTCGCTGGACACTGGAAAAGCAAGTTATGGCAGTAAAAATCAAAGAAAACCTATCTTATCCCGAAGCCAGACGTAAAGTTAATGCACAAACCCCAACTCCTGGTGTCAGTTATGCTTCAGCAGCCAAAAAGACTTTCTGTAAAAATTGTAACTGTGATCACTGCGGAAAATATACCAGAAATGAACCAAATACTGAAAAAACTTCTGATTCTGATACCGAACATTCTCTGCAAGCTAAAGCTGATACTCAAAAAACTATTAGAAGAAAATCAAAATCACATACTTCATTGACCTTAAACCTTTCAAAACGTGGCCTTACTCAAAAGGATCTAAGAAAGAAACTGAAAAATTCAGCATCAAAAAAATCCGTCGCATTGGGGCTAGCGACGCAAGGCGTTGTCCATAAGGACTTGCAATCCATTTTTGGAGACACGCTTAATAGCCCTGATATTAAGTTACATCCGTCAGAGGATGAATATGAGCTTAGTATGAGTTGCGAGGATCATGCAACTCCAACAAATGCTACTTCTCTTTCTCCTCACAAACCTCTCTCTTAATGGGTACCTTCCTTTCTTGGAATTGTCGCGGCATTCGTTCCAAACTTCAGGACATTAAGTCAATAATAAACAGATTTCATCCGGTTTGTTTTGGTCTTCAACAGACCTTCTTGAAGTCAAATTTCCCAATTAAATTACGTGGTTACAATTGTGTTCGGAAGGATGCAGACAGTGGAGCTCATAGTTCTGGAGGGGTCTACATTTTTACTTCCAATTTATATCCAATCAATCCTATCACCCTACATACCTCTCTGCAGGCTGTGGCTATACAAGTTAACATAAAAACTTTAGTCACAGTCTGTTGTATTTACTTACCGCCTCATAATGTCATCTGTCAGCAAGATCTTAACAACTTAGTTGACCAGCTTCCTTCACCTTTCATCCTACTTGGTGATTTCAACGGCCATAGTACTTTGTGGGGTTCGAATAGTACAAATTCTCGTGGGCAACAAATAGAACAGTTCATTTCTAATAACTGTCTTTGTTTGCTCAATAATGATGAAATAACATACTTTCATGAACCCACACGCACCTTCCACAGTCTTGACTTGGTCATATGTTCTCCTGAACTACTGCCGTTGCTAACCTTGTCAGTTAGCAACGATTTATATAATAGCGATCACTATCCTATTATTATCTCCCATGCTGATAGCGGTGGAGCGACTTTTTGTCCTCCACGTTTTCTATTCCAGCGGGCAGACTGGACTACGTTTTTGCAGTTAGCAGACATCACAGAGACTATGATAAGTACTACTGATATTTCGGAAGCAGTTCAAATTGTAGTAGATATTATACTATGTGCCGCAACCTCCACTATTCCAAAGAGTTCACCACGTCTAAGAAAATTTCGCCGACCGTGGTGGAATGACGCCTGTCGCGATAGTTACAAACAGCAGAAAAAGTTATGGAACAAGTTTCGAAGGTACCCTACTACAGAGAACCTTGTCGCTTTTAAAAGAGCAAAAGCACTTGCTCGTCGTATACGCCGCCGTAGCCAGAAGGAATCCTGGATTCAATTCATTTCATCTATCACATCCTCTACATCTAGCAAAACTCTATGGAAAAAGGTGAAAGCTGCTAATGGCCTATATCACGAATCTTCCATTCCTGTTCTAAATAGGGATAATGTGAAGTACTATTCCCCATTAGACGTTGCCAACATTTTAGGTCAAGCATTTGCCCAAGTTTCCGCAATTGATTCTTATAGTTCTGAATTTCTGGCAATTAAGAATCGCGCGGAACGGTTGCCTTTGCATTTTAATGACCGAAGCACTCCTACTTATAATTGTGAATTTAGGATGTACGAATTGAAAACGGCACTATCCAATACCCATGATACCAGTCCCGGGCCTGATGGAATTACATATAATATGCTTCGCCATTTGAATGAAAATTCTCTTTCAAATCTGTTACTACTATACAATAGAATTTGGACTGAACAAAAGTACCCTTCACAATGGCGTGAAGCTATTGTCATTCCAATATTAAAACCTGGTAAAGATTCATCGAACCCTTTGAATTACAGGCCCATCGCTTTGACGAATTGTCTTTGTAAGATCTTTGAGCGCATGGTCAATGCTCGTCTTGTGCATGAACTGGAAAAACAAGGATGCATCTCCCCGTTGCAAAGTGGCTTCCGAAGAGGTCGATCTACTTTTGATAACCTCGTTCTATTGGAAACCCAGATACGCAACACATTTGTTAGGAGGAACCACCTTGTATCGATTTTTTTCGACATTGAGAAAGCATATGACCGTACATGGCGCTATGGTATACTCTCCACACTTTTTAAACTTGGTTTTAGAGGAAATTTGCCCACTTTTTTATTGAATTTTTTATCACTTCGTACTTTTCGTGTTCGTATTGGTAATGTTTACTCAAATAATTTTATACAAGCTGAGGGTGTTCCACAGGGCAGTGTCCTTAGTGTTACACTTTTTATACTTCATATCAGTCAGATTTTATCGGTTTTACCATCATCAGTTAATGGAACCCTTTATGTTGATGATTTGCAGCTTTCATGCCAAGGTAGCAATATGAATATCATAGAGCGGCAGTTACAAAATGCAGTCAATAGGTTGGTAATTTGGTGCAATAATAATGGACACGCAATCTCTCCTGAGAAGAGTAGATGTGTTCACTTTTGTCGGAAGAGGAACCTTCACCCAGATCCAAATATTGCCATTCGAAACATACCTATTCCTGTAGTGGACGAAATTCGATTTTTGGGAGTGATATTTGATCGAAAGCTTACCTTCCTTCCACATATTTTACACTTGCGGAAGAAGTGTGAAAAAACACTGAATATATTGAAAGTGCTCTCCAGAACATCTTGGGGCGCCGATCGTACCTCTCTTCTACGAATTTATCAGGCAATAGTTCTCTCAAGAATTGATTACGGGTGTATGGTTTATGGTTCCGCTTGTTTGTCTGTCCTTAAACGGTTAGATACGGTCCATCATTCTGCTTTGCGCATTTGCTCTGGTGCTTTCCGTACCTCTCCAGTTGAAAGCCTCTATGTTACATGTCACCAGCTACCTCTTTCTTTAAGACGCAAGAAACTGTCTGCCATATTTTATTTCCGCATAAAATCCGTACTGAAGCATCCACTGAATGAAATATCATTAACAGTTGGTCTTCGTCGCCTGTATAATGCCCGCCCCTCTCACATCCTTCCCTTTTGTGAGAGAGCCCGATTGCTTCTGCCTGACTCGGACCTTAACTCTGTTCATGTTAAAACTACCAACTCTTATTGTTTTTCTCCCTGGGACATCCCACAGTTTTCGTTCTTGAATCCTTTTACGGGATTTGACAAATTAACTGATCCTTGTGTTCTCCAACAGCTCTTTTTCTACCACCGTTTTCGGTATTCTTCTTTTGTGCCCATTTTTACGGATGGCTCTAAATCTGATGGTTATGTTGGTTGTGGGATCATTCTTCCATCTGAAACACTGAGCCACCGCCTGCACAATTGTTGTTCAGTTTTTACTGCTGAGTTAGTTGCGATTTTCATTGCTATTCAAAAAATTTCAACCTCTGTTCGCCGTAAATTTGTTATCTATACCGATAGCATGAGTGCTTTGAAAACACTATCACACTATCAAAATCGGATGCATCCATTTGCCATTAAAATTTTATTTCTCTTGCAATTATTAAAAGACGATGGGTTCGAAATAATTTTCTGTTGGGTACCGAGTCATGTCGGCATCTTGGGGAATGAGAAGGCGGACATGGCTGCAAAAACTGCAACGACCTTTTTAAACATGGGAATTCCCTTCTGCGACATTAAAAGGTCCATCCATCATTACATCTGTTCTATGTGGCAAAGTTCATGGGATCTGCAGATCCAAAATAAATTACATTTTATTAAAACGCACATTTCTTATTGGCCTGTTCACCCTATACGTGAGATGGATGTTAAGTTGACTCGTCTCCGTATAGGTCATACACGCTTTACTCATAAACATCTAATATTTGGAGAAAATGCTCCTATGTGCAACAGCTGCCAAGTTCCTTTTACTGTTCATCATGTTTTAATTGAATGTCCAGTTTTTAATTCTCATCGTTCTTGTTTTTTTACATTGACTTCTTTCACATTACGAGACCTGGTGGGTGAAAAATACCACCCAAATATTTTTAAATTCTTAAGGGCTATTGGGTTTTTTACTTGTATATGAGATTTTTTATTATTCTGTATGTTTAACCTTCATTTTTAGTTCATTTACATTTACATCATTGTTTCAAACTGTTATGGTAAAGGGTTTTAAATTTTGTTCTCTAATCATTGTTTTGATTTAATCTCATTGCTCATGTGTTAATTGAACAAAGGACTACATTTTTTATCTTTTATAATTTTACCATTTGCTTGGCGCAGTATAGCCAAATCTGGCTCTTGCGCCAATAAACACTACACAACCAACCAACCAACCCTGTACGGGGGTTGGATGTTAAATTGACCCGCCTCCGTATCGGACATACACGTTTTACTCATAAATATCTCATTTGTGGAGAGAGAAAACCCATGTGTCCTAGATGCTGTACTGATTTTAGTGTCAAACATATTCTTATTGAGTGTCCAGATTTTAAATCACATCGCGAACTCTTTTTCCAATCTTTGTCTCCAACATTGCAGGACTTAGTGGGGGAAAACCACCACCCAAATATTTTTAAATTTTTAAGAGCTATTTGTTTCATCAACTGTATTTAACACCTTTTTTCTATCTTTCTGTTTGTTAAATGAATTTTTAACATGATTTTTTTTTTGCATTTACATTGATCATCGTCTCACATTTTAATATTTTTACCAAAACACCTTTTGTTTTAACAACTTAACTCATGCTCCAAAATTAGTGATCTTTTAAATATATGTCCTCATTTTACCATATGCTTGGCGCAGTATGGCCAAATATGGCTCTTGTGCCAATAAACCTTACATACCAACCAACCAAACATCCATCCATCTAATGCTCCTTCAGAAGGGCAATCATTTGCCACCATTCAAACGATTCTAGGTGAATTAGAAGGGGGCGAAATTCACACTATTTCGTTGCATAGCCGCTTCCATTGGCGGCCGCTAGGCGTGAATGACGTACCACACACCCATGGAATATTATTAAATGGGTGCGGAGGCCCGTTTTGCACCCCAGTATAGAATCAAAAATTGCATGCAAGGGGGTTTTATAGCGCGGCTACATAGCAAAATACGCAAATACATGTTAACCTACGCAGGGGGTAAGGAACAATTATCCCCACATTACGCGCTTCCGTGTAAGGGGTCCGCATTTCTGGTGGAATGAACTGATGCTCCTTCACCAGGGCTATTATTGCTACCATTCAAACGATTCTAGGTAAATTAGAAGGAGGCGAAATTTGTACCTTATCATTTTTCCGTGGCTACCATAAGGGCCGCTAGGGGTGAATGACGTCACAGAAACCCATGGAATAATATTGTACGGTTGCGGAGGAACGTTTTGCACCCCATTATAGAATCAATATATGCGTGCAAGGGGTTTTTATTGCGCGATTATATAGCAAAATACGCAATTACATGTTAACATACTTCGGGGGAATGAACACTTCTCTCCACATTACACGGTTCCGTTTGAGGGGTCCGCTTTTCCCGTAGTTTGTGTTGATGCTCCATCACCAGGGCTATCATTTGCCAACATTCAAAGGATTCTAGGTAAATTAGAGGAGGGCGAATTTTGTGTCCTTTCGTCTTTTCGAGGCTTCCATTAGCGGTAGCTAGGGGTGAATGACGTCCCACACTCCCATGGAATATTATTGTACGGGTGCGGAGACACGTTTTGCAATCCATTATAGAATCAATAGGTGCGTGTAAGGGGGTTAAATTGCGCGATTATATAGCAAAATACGCAATTATATGTTAACCTTTGCAGGGGGAAGTAACACTTATCCCCGCATTACGGGCTTCTGTTTGAGGGGTCCGCGTTTCGGGTGGTATGTGTTGATGCTGCATCACCAGGGCTATCATTTGCAACCATTCAAACGATTCTAGGTAAATGAGAGGGGGGGGGAGAATTTTGTTCCCTTTCTTTTTTGGCGTGGTTTCCATTGGCGGTCGCTAAGGCTGAATGACGTCACACACTGCCATGGAATATTATTGTACGGGTTCGAAGGCAAGTTTTGCACCCCTATATAGGCTCAATAATGGCGTGCAAGGGTGTTTTATATCGCGATTATATAGCAAAATACGCAATTACCAGTTAACCTACGTAGGGGGGAAGGAACAATTCTCCCCACATTACACGCTTCCGTTTGAGGAGTCCGATTTTCCGGTGGTATGTTCTAATGCTC
>JAOUZG010010728.1:0-13289 GCA_026289955.1 Argiope argentata
TCGATGTGACAAAATCATCTTATTTTTGATTTTATTAAAATATATTCAATGGTAACATATTTTTTGGGTGAAACAAACAAAAATTTTGGTTAATGTCTTATTAAATAAATTCTAATTGATGTTTTATTACTAGTGGCTTTTGGACTCCTTTTTCGAATCTCAAAATTATATTGGAAAAACACAACAGATTCAGTAATACTTTCGACAAAGCGTCATCATACTTAATCGGATTAGGACACACATATACATATTCTCCTTGGAAGTAAGTAGTAATGGCTACAAAGAACTCTATCTATAAATTACTAGTTTTATGAATTACTAGTTATATTTAACCTTTAAATGGTTCATAGAATTTAATGCGTTTAATTAAATTCCCTAATACATAGCGTTAAAAACATGATTCTTCCCTAAAATTATTTGAAGATCCAATCTGCAATAGGCCTCACATACATTGTCTTTGAATTGCCTTTCAAAGTCAAACTTTTAATGAACATAAATATTTCTAATAGAATTGAACATAAAATTTTTGTAATCTATAAAAAGCCTGTATTTTTATTCAATTTTATGCGCGTCATAACAATAGACTCAAAAGTATACTTATTTAAAAATTTTCCAATTGAAAAGAGTCATGTTTAATTGTTTCTAAATCATTCCTTAATTTAATGCGTTAATAAATATATCAATTTTAAAAATATAAAAAGTATAATCCGATTATATATTTTAAAAATGCGACTTGTTATAGGTATCCTGAATGGTAAATGGTAAAATATTTTCACTGTATTTTATAGTATAAACAGTAAATATATGAGGATGTCCTTCTAAGAACAAAGAACTAAGTGAAGTTATTAAGCATCAAAGTTGAATCAAAAATGATTTAATTTTCACCCTCCTAACAATAAAAAACTCATGATGATAATTCATGATTGCCAAATATGCCTTCTAAATCTAATTCTAAAAAAAATGTTAGAAATCATTTTCTTAGAACATGACAACCGTAATAAATTCTGAAAACAGAATTACTTTAAAATAAAACTGAAAATAATTACCGAAAAATTAATGGCTTTTACTTTGTTATTATTACTTCAAAGAGATTAAAAAGTAATTAATTGAAGATATCATCTTGTGCAAGTAATATGATTAAAATTATTACTTCATGTTAAGAATACTTTTGGATATAACTCATGTTAATGTGATAATTAACATATTTTCTAATAAAAATAATTAAAAAAACTTAAACATAGATATGATCAATTATTTAAGATATTGGATTTTTAACCGTCACAAAATTATTTTGATTTGATTTATGTTCTGATAGACGAGAACGATTCTTTTGTATGAAAAATATATTGAATTGCTTATATTTACTTTTAAATAGGAAGTGCTTTGTGAGAAAATTTATCCTTCTATTTTAATATAATTCTATTTTAAATGTGCCTATTTATAATTTTATATTTAATGTGAATCTTATTTGGAATTGAAACAAATAATCATGACCGATTATTGAAACAATAATCATGACCGATTTATTTTGGGTGAATTAGTAAGAATATTGACAATCTTTTAACTATCCATATTTCTAGAAATAAAAATAAGGGGGGGGGCGTCACAGTTACCGTATGATTGATGCCAATATTAGAAGCTTTAATCCGGGGATAATGATGGATTTAATATTAATCTCTTACATTATGAAATAGATATTTGAAGGGAAAATATCTGTATCTCTCATTTTCCGGTTTTCGTGAATATATATATTCATTATTATATTCAAAAACAAACTCCTATTCTAAAAGTTTTTTTAAAAAAATATTTGTTTCCATGAAAGATTGGCAGTGATAAATAAATTTGTTCTGACTTTCTTGCTTTATTTGGAGAAGAAACTGGAATCAAATTTTATTTGTTGATAGAAATTTTACATTTGTAAAAGTCTTTTGATTATTATCCGAATAGTTTCTATGATTTCATTCAATTCAATTTGATTCGTCTCCTCTGAATGATCGTGATCCGTATTTAGAGAAGATAACATGGATCAATAAGAATAATTTAAGATGAATATATAATATTAGAAATCTTATTAGAATTAATTATAAAATACTGTTTCATAAGAGAATTAACTCCGTTTAAATATCTCGTTTTTGAAGTTTTAATTTTCGGTTACAGATTTCAGGGGACAATTTTACGTGACAAAGCTTTAAAAATCGTATCAAGTTCTTTTCATTTAATTTATAATCTTTATAAATCTAATTGATGAATACAATTATATTAGGAAATTGTGATACACTCATTAATTATTTGATATCTTATGAATTGCGAACAATAATTTTCATCAATTACTTAAAACTAAATTATACATTTCTGAAATGGAATATTTCTTGTTGTATAGAATATATATATATATATATATATATATATATATATATATATATATATATAATTACAGGAGGTTCAAATATTAAAATTGAACTTACATCCTTTTTTCTTATTTTGATAAGATATATTTATAAAGTTGATAGTCATAATGATGATATTCATGAAAGTTCTTGTTATCAGTTCTGGTAAGTATTTTTAAGATTAATTTATTTATGTCAATTTTTGATCAACTAGTACATCTTACTGCAAAAAAAAAGGTTATATGATTGCTATATTATTTTTATTACACTATTTTAAATTATATATGATGTATAATAAAGGACAATTTTCAGTTACTATTTATTCTTTAAATTTGCGAAATTTATTGGCTATGGAAACTGAGGATTCTGCAGTTGCTCTTAAAATTCGCTCCATTGCCACTCTTTATTTCATTCTGACTGAACCTTCAAATGAATCATTCTTCAGCATTTGCAATTGACCTTTCTCTGGGAAAATTCTTTCTATAATCCAAATTGTCACTTGCTTGAACTCATCATTTTCGTGTTATCCGCCTCCAAAAAATAGAATTCTTTCAAATCTTCCATCATGGGAAAGCATGTTAATAATCCAAGCGTGCGAGCTGTCGCAGAGTATCGATTGCAAATTTGGCTGCTTTTTTCGTTCTGATAAGGATTATATACATAAACCTAGGATAGGAAGCAAAATTCGTTTTAAAAAAATCTACACTCATTAGGCAATTATCTTTGTCTCAATCCATACATACTAAGGATTTCAAATCAACAGTTTTCACAATTATACATACTAATAATTATAAACCTTTTGTAAATTTATTACAGGTTTACTGAATCCAGCATAGTTCTAAAAAGAATGTAGCAAAGTTGATGTAATATTTTTTTAAGTAAAAAAAGTTAAAACTTTCAGATTTTCGAACAGAAATAAAAAGCGATTAAAGACTCAACTAATTTTAGAGAAGTTAGATTTTTAGAAACAATGGTTTTGATCCTAATTTTTTTCCCTTTGGATTAAATCAGATGAAATTGAAAAAAATTCGAAATCACTTTCCTTAGTTCCGAAAAGAAAATCACTTTTTAGAGAACTTGGCATTAAATAAAAGTTGCAAGATTAAGAGTTAAAGAAACTATGTTTCATTATTTAGTTAATGATAATAATAAGTTTGATTTTTTGAAATCCTACATTCTTGTTTAAAAATGCTTGAAACTAAGAAAAAAGTTACTTTGATTTTCAAATTCCCAATTCACACAAATTTATTGATTTTGATTATCTGTCATATGATATAATTCCCATTACATTTGCATTCAATTATAACTTCCAGTACTTATCAAATGATAAATTTTATTTATTTATTTATTTATGGTTTCAAATTCATTATTGAAACATTTACAGGGAATTTTGCAGAAAACTTTTAGATTGCTTTCATTTATTTCTAATTAACTCAAATGACAATGGGAATATATAAATGAAAGGGTACAAATTTCTTTCTACACATTTTTTTTTAATTACATCTCTTTCTCTGGCAATTTACATTAGCAGAGTAAACTAGTATTGAATTATCTTTTAGCTGGAGTCATGATATTTACTCTGTAATAAATATCCAGATAAATCTCTCCAAAAGTAAGTTACACTATAATTTTAAAAACGATTTATAACTATACCAGTTATAAATTTCGGTTTTATAAAAAATTTATAACAATTAATGTTTCTTATAGTTTAATGAAGTTTAGTATGAACTCAATCTTTAAGCTATCATTTTCATAATTATTCATTAAGCATTCTTTTTTAGTAATCATTAGTTAAGCAAAGGTGTAATCATTATTTCGGAAATATTTAATGACATTAATTTGGTGGTAAAAATTCAGTCATCGTGCAGAAAATATTGTATTTATAAAATTTGACTAGTACTTTACTTTTCTCCTCTCTGTTCAAGTTATGATTATCTTGAGTTTTCAATTACCTTGAGTTCTGGATGGCTATGACATATGATTTCATGGATATGTTAATGCACTATTTCAAACACGGGTTTTTCTGACATTGTTTTTCTAAAAATTTTTTTTTTAAAAATCAGTAGTTTTGAGTTATTATATTGGTTAATATTGATATTTCGTACTCATATTTCAAGGGTAATCCAAAATTTTGTTTCAAAAGGATTAGAGTAAGAAATAAATAAAATTGAAGAGCTTTCGAACAAATTTGGAGCACCTGCGACATTTTTCATTAACGCTATTTGTAGCTAATATTATATTACAATAACACCCCTAACTCATAAGTAAATTAATATAATAATATAAATTTTGTGTGTCATCTCCTATGGCGATACCCTTAATGCCCGTAAAATTTCAAATAGCTAAGGTAAAAATTGCAAAATTTCATTTTAAAGGTTCCTGGTCACCTTAAAATGAAAAAAAAATCATCTGCAAATTTATAGAATAACTGAAAATAAAGTTTTCATTTCTTTTGTTTCATAACTAAATGAAATAGATAACTCATTAATTCATTTGTGTTGATTAATTTACAAGTAATCCAATAAAATTGTTTCGAAAAAACCCCACCATTTTTAAATAAAAAATAGTAGTCAAATACATAGAGTATGTTAGCATAAGTAATTAAAATAATTATAGAAATACTCAATCTGCTTAATAATATTCTTTCAAAATACTTTTTGAAATTTTTTATACATTTTTATTGTATTAATTTATTATGAAATTTCAATTAAATAGTTAGAAAAATATAGTTTTTAACTTAAGTAGTTCAAAGAACATAATTATTTTATTTCTGTATTTCACCATAGATAAATTTTCGAATTCTTTCTCCAAAAGCACTACTTTCACAAACTATTCTTTGGGTAGTAGTAGTAATAGTAAGGAGGAGATTTTTGGCACAAGAATAATTCTCTGGGGTAACATTTATAGTTGAAACATTACGTGCGAGTAAATCTAAAAAAGGGTGTAGGAAATAATATGTTTTCAGAGTAAGAAGTTTAAAGTAAACTTTCTCCCATTCAGAAGTAAATTTAGTATTACTTTCATAATCTCAAAGTGTCTTTAGAACTCATTTATTTCGTATGGTTAGGACATTCGAAAGATATTACATTTTTAGATTTATGATATCAAACAAAACAAAAACTATAAACAACAGTTTATGATATCAACAGTTATTATTACAATTTATCAAAAATTAAACATTTTATTGTTTAATATCTGATAATTTTACAGTAAAAATTTAGTATATTTCTTAAGATTAGTTATATATTATACGCCGGAATTAGATTATATTTTTGATTCAGAATGTAACTTCGTTATTACGAATATTTCTTCAAATTCTTTTGATATAAAAATTAATCTGTTAAAATTATAAATTTTGATATTTTTAATAAAAAACCAAAATTCAAGCATATATTTCTTATTAATTCGATGTTATCAATATATCCTTGTCAATCGCGTACTGTTTTTAAATAAGCCTATTGGACTATTGATAATACCAAAAACTTAATAACGCCTTTGAAGTTTTAAATTACAATTTCGAATAGTAAAATAAAATACAACCATGGAATAAGGTTGAAGATACCTCCGTTCAAACGAAGCATATGTGGTAACTGAGTAAGAGTCATTGCGACAACATGACGTCCTATCAGAGTCATTATCACTTGAATCATGCAGAATAAATGATTGTTGTGAAAACAACCTATCGAGAATGTTTTGATTAACTCAGCATAAATACATGAGTATGCTAACTTGGTAAACGATGTCATATATCCATATTAGTAATGATATTGCTAATATGGATATATGACATGAAATGAAAATGAAATTTCAGAATATGTTTACTTTTTGCATTGAAGAGAAATAAGCTAATTGAAAATCTAAATATTATTATTTCATGTGATTCAAAAATTAACTAATATCAATTTATTTTGTTTCAGACTAAGCTGAAATTGAAACTTTACTATATGTAGTCGAAAAATTGTAGGGAAAACAAATCAGTAATGGTAGAAATTTTTCATTTAAATTTATATGACAATAATTGTAGTTTCCTTTTTTTTTCTTCATTAATTTAAATGAATTCCCATTTCTTGAGTTCAATTGTGCTTAGCGAAATAGCATATGGGTTTATTTTTAATGCGATTCCTTATATTTAAGCTACGTAGTTACCATAAAAAGATAATAAAAAATAATTCGATTTGAAAAATAGTGTACTTAATAAATATTTTCTCAACTGATAGATTTCCAACTATACTATACAAAAACAAACACTATAGACAAGTACAATACTATATATGACTATATAATATAAATACAAGTACAAATATTATATATTTATGCAAAAGAACTGAAATATTATCAAGTATCATGATTTTGCAATTGAAGAAAACAAATAAAAAATAAGTGATGGTATAAAATATATTTAATAAATTTGACATAATCTATAATATGGTATTGTTTATTTCGTACTAAGGAAACGATATAGGGACTAAAAAAATTATTTTAAGATGTCTTCAATGATCAAGCACTGTTAGGAGAGATAAGAAGATTTGTTTGTTTGATTTTTACTTCCCAAACATATAAAAACTTTTTCTTTCCTTTCTGCACTAAAATTTTTAAAACTAAAACAAAATATGGTGAGACTTTTCTATAAAAGATTCAATTATTTTACAGTATTATAAAGGGTAAGGCATTTATTTATTTATTGTAACATTATATATTCAAAAAGAATCATATTGATGGTTCTACAGTTCATGAAAAAAATTATTAGTTTAAAAATAAAAAAGGGCAAAGCTTTTAAAAATCCTCATTTTATAAAATAGAAGAAATTAAATAATTAAACTATTTGAAAACATTACTTCAGACAAAACTTTTAACTATGCTTATGATAACATTTATTTATATTATAAAACCAGATAATATTTTCTCTTATATTTAATATTTGTCACATGATTTTAGCTTTATTTTGCTTTCTGGTAATTTTTCAATTAAAAACCTACTCAGTTTATCACTTTTAAAAATAGGAAGACTGAATACAAATCAAAATTTAGCATGTTTGCGTTGGTAACGTGGCTCTAAGTATTTAAAAAAGCTTACAACATGCTAAGCTATGCAATTTATTTTTAGTCTCTAAAGAGAAAAGAATTTACCTTTACCCTTTTTTATTCACTTAATTAAGATCAAGGAATGTTAATTCAAGTATTTTATGAAGGCTCAAGCTTCCATTGTCACGCGCATAAAAACCACCATGAAACGACGCATTATTTCTAAATTTCTTTCAAAGATTAACTATTAAGAATTAATTAACAGCTTAATTTTTAAGATCATTTATGAAATTTTGCTGTCTATTTAAAGTATCCTTTGAAGAGGGATTTCAAATTAGGATGTTATTTAAAAGTTGATACATTTTTTTTTAATTTTTACTCGATTTATGTTTAATTCCTTTATCTTTTAAAGATCAAAGTAATTCTCCATTAATAGTGAAAAATGTAGGAATAATTCCTTTATATTTACCTTTTTGGATTAATTTATGTAAGGAAATCTACAGCTTAGTTATGCCCCGAAATTTCAATTATGCGGTTATTTTAATGTATTTCTGCATGAATTCCGTTTGCCTTTATATAAAATTGATATAAAAATTTAAAATATGTTTAATCAATTAAATGTACTCAGTTATTAACAATGTACTTTCTTTTTGATGTAAAAATACTAATCCATGATATATTCTAGAAATATTTTTCAGAGCCTCTGATCTACTGAATGTCTTGGTGGGGGGAAATGTTATTATTTTTTTTAGTTAATGTTACTGTCACTTCTGATTACAGACATTATAATACCCCTGATGTATCATTATCCGAATGATACCACTGTTCGTATATTCCACTCTTCGTATATTCCAAAAACAGATATAGACCACAAATTAGATTTTCCTGATTGCAAAATCTGCTGCTAGACGGCTTTAAAAAAGAAAAAAGAATTTTTGAAAAGAAACTTCCGTCAAAAATTTTGAAAAACATTTGCAAAAACAGCGACAACAATAACATATAGTAAGAAATGTCATTCGATAAGAGGGATTTAAATACCGTCGATATGGAAAACTGGTAATTTCAACGAAATCGTGATATGACAAAGAATTGTACTAGCAAAAGTGAATGACATGGTATAGGAAACCAACAGAAAATTTACTTTTAAAAGAATACCTGGGCAATATTTCATCTAATGATTTTTGTTTGCTTATTATAATTCAAGAAAATTCTTTTGAATTTGCCTCCCCATGCGTTTCACTATCTACAAATAAAGTTTATTTAATAAAATTCATTATTTGAACATACAAATGCTTAAAAATAAGAAAAGCATTTTTAAGACCACCATTGGTTTAAAATTGAATTTAAACAACTCGTAATTTAATGAAACGAGACATTATTTTAATATTTTCATTTGAAGTCTATAGAAAAAAAATATTTAACTGGAAATTCCTACTGAAAATAATTGATAAAATTGCAGTTGTAATTTTAGAGTATCAATTTAAAACAGTAAAATAGAATTATGGTATTACATCTCTTTTAAATGTTATATTGTTGAATAAAACATCTAGTCAGGTGTCATTGAAGTTTTTTCTGTCTTAATCAAAGATATATTTCAAAATTCAATAGAACTACAAAAGTATTTTTTCTGTGCTTTTTTATATCCCTCTCTATATATCTCCTTACTATATAGAATAATCTCCAGCCATCCAAATTCTCTTTGTTTTAAAAGAGAAGTTTCAAGAATATTCCTTTTTTTAGAAATATAGTATTCGTAAGTATATTTTATTTCTAAAAATATAGTATATGTCTTAAAAATATAGTTTACGATGTAAAATTATAATACTTTATTATCACTTTAAATTACAGGTGATATATTTAAAAAATGCTTAAATAATTCTTTTTTAAATATTTTATTTTTTTTTAATATTTAAAAATTAGTAAAAATAATCGTTATTATATCCATGTAAATTGTTCAAGGATCATTCTCAGAAATTGTGGTTCGAAAACGAGAAAATTAAAATAATTTTATTTTTTAATAACTTATAATGACGCTAAAACAATATTATCGAGAATTAACTAATTTATTAACTTATATATTCGCTAAATACATTAAGTAAATCACTTTAGAAAAATATTCAAATTTTCAAACGCTTTAGGGCAATCAAACGCATCCCCAATCTTATTTCGATTTCCATTTGAAATCCTCAGCCAGGTAGTATAACTTGAAGAGAGAAGATTTAATCTTTTATCCGTAGTTTTAACGAATTTTTCAGAATTAATTCTTAGAGAAAGGGAGAATCTCCTACTTTCTAAGGAGAAGGTTTTATACAAAGTTCTTAATTCTTATTTCATACGAGTTGGGTTCTTATCTGACTAGTGGCATTTGTGGTTATCTCAATGAATGCTTTATAAATTTTAAAACACTTTATTTTTAGAAATTGCTTTTATTTGGAATGTATTACAGAGGTGAATTACTGAAAATGGATAATTGCAAAGCATTTAGGCTATTTCTGATGATGTAAAATTTTTAAATATTAAAAAGAATTTATATTACTTTTTTTATATGACATGTTTTTTTTTAATAATGTTTCTCAGTCTTAATATTTACTACTGAATCAAAAAATTGCTTAGTTCAATTTTTTTCACGAATTCAACAATAGATTTTTCTGACATTTTTTTAATCTTTTTTCTCTTATAATCTTTTTTCTCTTTGAATATATATATATATATATATTCAAATAATATCTCTTTATAATGATAATTTTAAGGATTCTAAACTTTTGTTTACAATGTAAACTAAATTAAAAGAATTTTAGTAATGAAAAATGCTTTCTTCAGTTTTTTTTAAACGAAAATTTAATACTAAGCATTTGAAGCTTTAGAAATCCCAGTTTTATTAACCATTCATACAGCTTATCAATATAGATCATATTTACAGAATTTTATGTATTATCATTATAATATCATAATTTTATTTATTTCTCTATGATTTTTTTAATACGAGATTGTATAATTTTTAATTTTTCTTTTCAAGTACTAATTCAAGTAATAATTTTCTATCTATTATATATTTTTTTTTCTTTTTCCATATTTACATTTTTGGAAATCAATAAAATATTTCATTTCTTCATTTTAAAAATACATTTTCATAATACATTAAGTGCTGATTATTTCAACCTGAAAATTATACAGAAAACAACTGCAGCATTTAATTTTTTAGATACCATTTCTGGTATTTTCTATCGATTTCAATCAGAATGTGATGAGAAATATCATTTTCTTTTTTGAATTTAAATGGAAAATATTTAATCACTCAAAGTAATTATAATATACTTTTAGAATTTATGTCTGCTAATTATGCATAATTTTCTTTTGAAAGCTTTAAAAGAAAAGCAATTTGAAAAACGAAATATATTTAGAATATAAATATTTAGCAAAAAGTAGAATATTATTTTATAAAGTTGCTATTATGGTCATTGTAAATGTATACATGAAATGAAAAGTAATAGTGTGATAAATATATTTTGTCTAATTGCTCTCTTATGTTTTATTAAATCAAAATAACAAATTTTAACAAGAATTGTGAATATAACATTTTATGTGACTGGAAAGAAAATTATACTATATCTCACTTTTAGTTTATTGTGTGATTTTTTCTTTCATTGATTATTTATTTTATGTCACTAAAATCCGTAAATCATATTATTGAGACAGAGAATCCGAATCATTTTTTTTATTCAGAAGTGAAAAGAATTCAAAAAATGAATCATTATGTTTGAAACAGAGAACATCCAAAAGAGAGAAGTTCTCTGAGAAAGATGTCACAGAGACAATGTATCAAAATACTAGGCCCTACGAATGCAAGATTCATCTGTTTTATATTTGACACAGGCCACATAAATTCTGACACAAATGTCTTTGTGTTTTTCTGGTATAATGGACAAAGTTGTATTTATATGTTTATGTAAATCCCCATGGATAGTGATAAGTGATTTTATATCCCAGAACGTAGAAAAATTTGAATTCATAAAATTTTTCCTATTTTTAAAGAAGTTTAATTTGCGGTAATTTTCATTTTATATTCAAAGTCAAATTGAGCAAATTCCGCTTCTTTTATTCAGTGTCAAATTAAGGCAGCCTAATGCATTGGCAATTCGAAAAAATGGGCAACATTTTATGTAGTTTAACGGATGTTTATGTTTAAAATAAAGTGATAATTTTAGATATAGCATTCTGATGTTTAAGAAAATATCTATTAAATTTCTTCTTACTAAATTTCAATAACAGCCCATTTTTCGCTCAATATGAAACTTCAGAGGTGTCCTTGCAATACGAAGGGAATTTTTGAAAATTCAAATACATTTAAAAAAATTTTTTAAAAAAACATTTTTTTCTTGTTATTGTTTTCTGTTGTTAATAAAATGTTTTTTATTGATCCACTCATATATATATATATATATATATATATATATATATATATACTGTAATGGATGACTTGATGTTAAACAGTTTTTTCAATAATCAATTTATTATTTTATATTAATTAATTAAAAACTAACTTTCCCGATAAAAATCTTCAGTTAATTGCCGCCAAAAGAGTAAGACTTCAGTTTGTTTTTTTGCCACGCTAATGAAGTTTAGCTTCACATGTTTTGACCATTTTTTTAAATAATTCAGTTTAATTTCTTAGAGAGTGATTAATTTAAAATTTAAGGTTGTTAATTAATTGATTTTTCGAATTTCTTTTGAGGAATAAAAACAAAATAGAAAAAAAAGGAAACTAAAAAATTCTAATCTGTATTGCGTTACCTAACTGTTGTAGAAAATCCACTCATTTGCTTTGCCTCAACAGGCGTTGAAAATTCTTGCACACTTAGTAAATGATTTATTTTCAATGTATGCGGATTTTAATTTGTTTGAGCCACACAAAATGTTTGATATTTTTTTTTAATATTAATCGTAATTATTTAATAATATATAACAAAAAATTCTTTGTTGGCCTAAGTAGGAATTTTTTTATTACTTGTTTACAAATAATTTGGAAAATTCCATTTCCCATCTTTCAATTTATAAATAACGTCATGAGCTTAGATATTAACTGGAAATTTTGCGCATGTCATTTTGATCTCTAATCCCTAAGAAATATTTGTCAAAATATAATGTCAAAATATAAAATATAATGTTTCTATATTAACCAGTTCAGTTTCATAAATATTTAACTGAAATATATATATATATACGTTTAAAACTAATCCACTTCAGTACTTTTTTTCATTTCTTTCAGTACATAAATAATTTCATATGCTAAGAGCTGAACAGAAAAGTTTGTTCCAAATAAATTTGATATCAAACCCATAAGGTATATTCATATAATTATTGCATATGTTTATGCAACAGTTGAACAATAGAGTGAGATTCTCACGTGCAGAAGCTTCTTAGATAAATTTAAAAGTTCTCCTTATGATAAAAGATTAAATATCAACAAAATATTTTTACATAATCAAGTTATTTTGATTGAAAGCAGAATCAATCTTTTAAATTATCTTGTTTATCGTCACACTTCCGCAGAAAATTATTTCTATTTTTAGTTCCCCTTAATTCAGTTGTTGCTAAAGTGATAAAAATTAACATAGGTATATATTTTCCAGTAATAAAAAATGGAATTCATCAGTTTATACGCTTTACGCCATTTGCGCTGATGCATTCGGAATAAGAAAGAGCTGATTATATAACTCCAGCACGTAACTAGATCAATTTTTTTTTCATCAATAGTATATCTTCTTAAAAGAGGATCATAGAGAGAATTATGTTTTACTTTGTGGTCAGAATTTTAATCAGGTTGTAGGATCATCGTAAACCGTCTTGTTTCAACAAGGACTTTTTACTCTCCTTTCAGCCT
>JAOUZG010010732.1:0-36669 GCA_026289955.1 Argiope argentata
ATGCACTTGAGTATATTTTTATAATTTGACGACTTTTTTGTGGGGGCTTTTCGATCAACGTTGAAACCGAATTCCATCGACCGAACTCGATGTTGTTAAAGCAAATTGAAAGGAAGTAAATAAAATCAATTCAAATCTTGAATTGGGATGGGTATTCTAAAGGATTGAGTTATCACAATTGCAATGAAGGAATGTAACTCGTTTTGCATTTTTTTTATTTTTCTTCACAGAAGAAAATGTTTCTTATATGTTTATAGTAAATTAATTAAAGCTAAGATTTTTTTAAGATTTTTTTAAGTGGTCTTGGCGTGGCTTGGTTAGTTTAGATTACGATTGAGATTCATCTGAAGGATAATAAATAAAATAACCAAACTGAAAACCCACATTCCAATGGTGATTTTGATTCTGAATTTTCAAATAATGCATCTCAAAATTAGGTTTTAGATTCCGCAGTGTTTACTTCTTCCATCTTATCAGTGTAGACTTATTTCAGAAGACCTTGTCTCAAAATTTCTTTTCTTCTTCAAAAACTTTAAATTTATGCATAAATAATTTGGTTTTTGCAATTTAACTATTTGTAGAGGAGAGCATAACATTGAGAATTATAAAAAATAAGGTTCAATAATAAAAAAGGAGAAATAAGGATACTAGGAGGAGACATATCAACGCATCCAAATTGCACAGTGTCCTTAGGAATGGACGCTTAACCTTTTGGTTTTCAATGCGACGATTCAAAACATTAATGTTGGTCTTACACGAAACACAAAGGAATTCTAACATTAAATTTAATATTCTTTATCCTTACACATGTGGCAAGATTATTTTTAACTGTAGATTCGTAGCGAATATCTATATAAATTGAAAATTGTATTAAAATATAATATCATATTTAACATGCAATATAGTACGGAAATATTTTCAATTCCACAAAGTCGAAACAATTGAATCTATTCCAATTGTACCAAATACTGCATAACATGTAACAAAAATATTTTAAATTGCTATTCATAGCTGAGATTTTCATATTTTAAAATTGGGTAGTTTGAAAAAATGTATTCTTTTTATTATAAAGAAGGTTTATACATAAAAAAATTGGATTTAATCCAAAATACAGAGAAAGATTCAGTTTTGACTATAAAATCATTAGACGGAAATTCAATGAAAGGTTAACGCATCTTAATTTCCTGAGCTATATTGGCTTTGCTTTCTCGTTATGTGAAATTCAGAAAAAGTATTGAAATCATTAAATCATTCGATAATGAAATTTTGGCAAATCTTCATGCTTTAGACCTCCCTAAGTACAAAAAACACATTTTTAGCATGATATATCTATATTTATTATTGACAAAGTACTTTTGAAACCCCGATGGTCCTTAAAAATGTTGGATAGTTCTTCTTTCGACATGAATTTTACCTCTGGTTTTTCAATTTGTCTCTAGCGAATTTCTACCAAGCTTGGCTCCGAATTAGAAGGTCGAAAAAGACGCCGAGCTTCAATAGATGCCAAATGATTTAACATTTGAATTTTGATAATTTCTTCTCGTTTGACCTCCTCGTACAGTGAGTGCCTGTCGCTTTATTCTAACTTGACCATTTAATGCCTGTAAAAGTAGGCTTGTTACAAAGAATGATCACTGCCTGACATTCCTTCACCACATTCATCACACTTTGCATCCTTCTCATAATTCTGCTTTAGATGCAAAAAAGAAAAACATCTTCAGCATTGCCAGGGATTAACAATAAATAGACTCTTTGTTTTGTTAGCCATACCTTAATGTAATCTAGAATGACGATAGTAAAAATTGTGAATAAGATTCTTTTGGATTGCTTTTATTTAGATATAAAACGCGTTAATTCATAGATTTTAATATTATTTTATGCTTTTAATTCTTTTTTCAATACATCTTAGCAATATTCCTCAAAGTCAAAGTATTTCAGCAATCACACTGCTCGTCAACCGACATTTTTCACATTGATTTAACCCTTTGCACTCGTATGTCTCAGCATCAAATTGTATGTGTCATATCAAATTCGGCTGCAAAGGGTTAAGATTATATTCTATATTGATGGTATTTTCGGAGAATTTTTTTTGGTTAAATTTAATTTGTAGTTAAATTAAATCAGATTAAAAAATCGCTTCAGATCTAAATAAAAATTGATTTAGACTGATCCACATAATTTTCAGTAGTAATTAAACAATGTCGACATCAAATGAAAAATTGGGATAACCTCGTATTTTCAACCCTCTTTCTGTGAGGCGGGATTTCAGAATTCCAATTTTCACGCAATATTTAACGAATACAATTTGCAGACTTCACGCCCGAACAATAGAGTGAACGTGCACCAGTCCAGAGACATAATGGATTATGAATGAAATTCGGTCTCAACTTTACGGTGTTTGCATCCCGAAACCCAGACTTCATCTCTCAGGTACAAATAATGTCTCTTTTTTGCTTTTGTATACTTTGAATGATAAATCGTCTTTCCTTCCGCTCTCTCAATATGTACGAAATCTGATTGGCATATTGTTTCTAGCTTAAAGTAAATGCGATTATCTGCTTATAGTGGTGAAAAAGTATTGTAATTATCAAAATATTTGAAATAGTGATTTTATGAAATCTCCACACTTTAAACCCTTCAGAATTCTAAAAACACGTTTGATAAAATGTCTGTCTGTACTTCAGTGAGGAAAATAACTCAAAAAATGCTTTGAACTAGGATGATGAAATTTTGTATGCGACTTTACATCAAATTTCTAGATTTCTATCAAATTTAGAACAAATTTTTTTCTCACAATTCTGCCTATATGTTCAGTTCTTCGAATATGAATTAGCACGATAACTTCAAGATAGCTAGAGAGATAGATGTGCTAAATTTAGTACACAGGTTTAATATCCATATTTTTGAAGGCCCTAAAGCTTTGAGTCTAATCTTTCAAAGAGTTAAACATCTGTTGGTTGGTTTGTATGGTTTATTGGAGCAAGAGCCATGTTTGGCCATACTGCGCCAAGCAAATGGTAAAATTATAAAAGATAGAAAATATAATCCCTTGTTCAATTAACATATGAGCAATGAGTTTAAATCATATTAGTTTAATGAAAACAATGATTAGAGAAAAAATTTAAAACATTGTACAATAACAGTTTGAAACAATGATGTAAATGTATATGACTAAAAAAGAAGCTTAAACAAACAGAATAATAAAAATTCTCATATACAAGTAAAAAACCCAATAGCCCTTAAGAACTTAAAAATGTTTGGGTGGTATTTTTCACCCACCAGGTCTCGTAATGTGAAAGAAGTCAAGTTAAAAAAATAAGAACGATAAGAATTAAAAACTGGACATTCAATTAAAACATGATGAACCGTAAAAGGAACTTGGCAGCTGTTACACATAGGCGCATTTTCTCCAAATATTAGATGTTTATGGGTAAAGCGTGTATGCCCTATACGGAGACGAGTCAATTTAACATCCATCTCACGTATAGGGTGAACAGGCCAATAAAAATGTCCGTTTTAATAAAAGGTAATTTATTTTGGATCTGCAGATCCCATGAACTTTGCCACATAGAACAGATGTAGTGATGGATGGACCTTTTAATGTCGCAGAAGGGAATTCCCATGTTTAAAAAGGTCGTTTCAGTTTTTGCAGCCAAGTCCGCCTTCTCATTCCCCAAGATGCCGACATGACTCGGTACCCAACAGAAATTTATTCCAAACCCATCATCTTTTAATAATTGCAAGAGAAATAAAGTTTTAATGGCAAATGGATGCATCCTATTTTGATAGTGTGAAAGTGTCTTCAAAGCACTCATGCTATCGGTATAGATAACAAATTTACAGTGAACAGAGGTTGAAATTTTTTGAATAGCAAAGAAAATCGCCACTAACTCAGCAGTAAAAACTGAACAACAATTGTGCAGGCGGTGGCTCAGTGTTTCAGATGGAAGAATGATCCCACAACCAACATAACCATCTGATTTAGAGCCATCCGTAAAAATGGGCACAAAAGACGAATACCGAAAACGGTGGTACAAAAAGAGCTGTTGGAGAACACAAGGATCAGTTAATTTGTCAAATCCCGTAAAAGGAATCAAGAACGAAAACTGTGGGATGTCCCAGTGTGAAAAACAATAAGAGTTAGTAGTTTTAACATGAACAGTGTTAAGGTCCGAGTCAGGCAGAAGCAATCGGGCTCTCTCACAAAAGGGAAGGATGTGAGAGGGGCGGCATTATACAAGCGACGAAGACCAACTGGTAATGAAATTTCATTCAGTGGATGCTTCAGCACGGATTTTGTGCGGAAATGAAATAAGGCAGACAGTTTCTTGCGTCTTAAAGAAAGAGGTAGCTGGTGGCATGTAACATAGAGGCTTTCAATTGGAGAGGTGCGAAATGCACCAGAGCAAATGCGCAAAGCAGAATGATGGACCGTATCTAGCCGTTTCAGGACAGACAAACAAGCGGTACCATAAACCATACACCCGTAATCAATTCTCGAGAGAACTATTGCCTGATAAATTCGTAGAAGAGAGGTACGATCGGCGCCCCAAGATGTTCTGGAGAGCACTTTCAATATATTTAATGTTTTTTCACACTTCTTTCGCAAGTGTAAAATATGCGGATGGAAGGTAAGCTTTCATCAAATATCACTCCCCAAAACCAAATTTCATCCACTAAAGGAATAGGTATGTTTCGAATGGCAATATTTGGATCTGGGTGAAGGTTCCTCTTCCGAAAAAAGTGAACACACTTACTCTTCTCAGGAGAGATTACGTGTCCATTATTATTGCACCAAATTACCACCCTATTGACTGCATTTTGTAACTGACGCTCTATGAGATTTATATTGCTGCCTTGGCATGAGAGCTGCAAATCATCAACATAAAGGGTTCCATTAACTGATGATGGTAAAACCGATAAAATCTGACTGATATGAAGTATAAAAAGTGTAACACTGAGGACACTGCCTTGTGGAACACCCTCAGCTTGTATAAAATGATTTGAGTAAACATTACCAATACGAACACGAAAAGTACGAAGTGATAAAAAATACAATAAAAAAGTGGGCAAATTTCCTCTAAAACCAAGTTTAAAAAGTGTGAAGAGTATACCATAGCGCCATGTACGGTCATATGCTTTCTCAATGTCGAAAAAAAACGGATACAAGGTGATTCCTCCTAACAAATGTGTTGCGTATCTGGGTTTCCAATAGAACGAGGTTATCAAAAGTAGATCGACCTCTTCGGAAGCCACTTTGCAACGGGGAGATGCATCCTTGTTTTTCCAGTTCATGCATAAGACGAGCATTGACCATGCGCTCAAAGATCTTACAAAGACAATTCGTCAAAGGGTTCGATGGATCTTTACCAGGTTTTAATATTGGAATGACAATAGCTTCATGCCATTGTAAAGGGTACTTTTGTTCAGTCCAAATTCTATTGTATAGTAGTAACAGATTTGAAAGAGAATTTTCATTCAAATGGCGAAGCATATTGTATGTAATTCCATCAGGCCCAGGACTGGTATCATGGGTATTGGATAGTGCCGTTTTCAATTCGTACATCCTAAATTCACAATTATAAGTAGTAGTGCTTCGGTCATTAAAATGCAAAGGCAACCGTTCCGCGCGATTCTTAATTGCCAGAAATTCAGAACTATAAGAATCAATTGAGGAAACTTGGGCAAATGCTTGACCTAAAATGTTGGCAACGTCTAATGGGGAATAGTACTTCACATTATCCCTATTTAGAACAGGTGGTGGTGAATAGATTTTTCTGGCGCAAGAGCCAGGATTGGCCATGCTGCGCCAAGACACATGGTAGAAATATGTTTCTACACAAATATATCACATATAAAATGTTTTCTCCATGCAAACAAAGTTATAAAAACATTATGGTAAAAGAAGTTGTTATAAAAAGGTATGAAGATTTAAATAAGAAAAGACATACGTCAAAACGAAGTGTTTAAAAAAAGTAATGAAATTTATATAAAATGGATAACATTAATAGCTGCTAAAAATTTGAGAATATTACAATGATGCTGTTCTCCAATGAGTTCACGTAAAACCGGTGATGATGAATTAAAAAAGTGCATACGATAAAAATTAAATTTGGGGCATTCAATTAAAATATGTAAAACTGTAAGGTTAACTTTACAATCCGAGCACATCGGTGCCCTCTCTCCAAACAGAAGATATTTGTGAGTAAGGCGTGTGTGACCAATTCGTAGTCTTGTCAATTTTACATCAGTCCATCGAACCGAAACAACAGGCCACATTCCAATTGTCGGTTTAATAAAATGTAGTTTATTTTGGATTTCTTTATTCCAAGATTCTTGCCAAATCGAAAGTATGTGACCAACATACATGTTAATTAGATCAGCATGAGGGAAAGGGCGCTGTAAAACATGCTCAGCGTTTTTGGCAGCAGTATCAGCCGCTTCATTTCCGATTATGCCAACATGACTAGGAATCCATCTGAACAATATATCATACCCTCTAGTCTGAAGATCTCTCAGACAGCAAAGAATATCGATTGCAATAGGATGCTTACACTTCACAAAGTTACCCAGTGTTTCCAAAGCACTCATGCTATCTGAGTAAATGCAGAAACAAGTTTCTTCAGAAACAGCAATTTTGTCGAGAGCCAACAAAATTGCAAACAATTCAGCAGTCAAAACAGAGCACGAATCATGCAGGCGGTAACTGTATGTAATCTCAGGAAAGACAATACCACACCCAACAGATTGAGATGATTTCGATCCATCAGTGTATATCGGTGTGTAAGCAGAAAGTTGATGAAGATGAAAATTAAATAATTGATGAAAAATAACAGGAGGTGTAGTAGTTTTATTAAAATTCAAAAACGGGTTAAAATATGAAAAGTTCGGATAATCCCAAGGTGGAAATGATAAAAAGTTAATTGGACGAACCTCGACATTTCCAAGACCCAAATCTTGAAAATAAATTTTTATTCTTTCATGAAAAGGAAGAATGTTATAAGGACGGGCGCTGTAGAGTCTATAAAGACTCGCAGGCACCGTCAAGTTCTGAACTGGGTGTTTGGGGAGAGAAATCATGCGGAAGAAATATCGAACTGATAGCTTTCTTCGTCTTAAATGCAAAGGTAAATAATTGGAAATTACATACAAACTTTCGATAGGTGAAGTCCTAAAGGCTCCAGTGCAGATACGTAATGCCGAATGGTGCAATGTATCAAGTTTCCGTAAAATGTTTGAACGAGCAGAACCATATACTTCGCAACCATAATCAATGCGAGAAAGTATTAGAGCTTCATAAATGCGAAGCAACGAAAGTCTATCAGCTCCCCAAACAGTATTCGATAGAACTTTTAAAATATTGAGTTTTTTCTCGCATGCCTTCCGTAAATAAAGTATGTGTGGAAGAAATGAGAGTTTCCTGTCAGACGTAACTCCTAAGAAGCGCGTCTCTTCAGTCACCGGAATGGCAGTATCGCGGATATTGACCACAGGATCTGGGTGAAGACTTCGCTTTCTACAGAAATGAACGCAAGAACTTTTCTCTGGAGAAAGTGTGTGTCCATTTTCATCGCACCAAGATAAAATGTTGTTGATCGCTATTTGCAGCCGTTTCTCAATCAGAGGCATATGTGATCCTTGACAAGAAATTTGGAGGTCATCTACGTACAAGGTCCCGTTTACAGTTGCAGGTAAAACTTTAAGAATTTGGCTAAAATGCACAATAAACAGAGTGACGCTTAAAACACTTCCCTGAGGAACACCTTCCTGTTGAAGAAAGGTATTTGAAAGACAATTTCCGATTCGAACACGGAAAATACGACAAGATAAAAAGTTTTTGATAAAAACAGGTAAATTTCCCCTGAGACCAAAATCAAATAATGTGCGAAGAATTCCATAACGCCATGTGCGATCGTATGCTTTATTGATGTCGAAAAACACCCCAACAAGATGGTTTCGACGTACAAAGGCATTACGAATGTGGGTTTCCAACTGAATAATGTTATCAATGGTGCTTCTGCCCTTTCGGAAACCACTCTGAAAGGATGGAATACAATCATTTTTTTCCAATTCATAAATAAGTCTATTGTTAATCATACGTTCAAGAGTTTTACACAGGCAACTAGTTAAGGCGATTGGTCTGTAGTGTGATGGGTTACATGGCTCCTTTCCAGGTTTTAAAATCGTTATTACAACTGCTTCATGCCACTGGGAAGGGAATGTTTGATCTAGCCAGATTCTATTAAATAAGTAAAGAATGTTTGTTAAGGAATCTTCAGCCAGATGGCGCAGCATGTTGTATGTAATTCCATCCGGACCAGGGCTAGAATCATGAACTTGAGATAATGCGTTTTTCAATTCAAAGATTTGAAATGCACTATTGTACGGGTGAAAATTGGAGGTTTCGAAGTGGAGATTTACCTTTTCAGCGCGACTCTTAGTTGCAAGAAATGTAGGATTATACGAGTTTGTGCTTGAAACCTTATCAAATGTTTGCGCGATAACATTAGCAACATCTGTAGGGGAAAAGTATGTCATATTATCTATATTTAAAACTGGGAGAGAAAACTCCTGGTAAATACCATTTGCTGCCTTAACTTTTCTCCAAAGTTGCTTACTGGTTGTAGATGAAGTGATAGAGGAGACAAACTGCATCCATGATTCCCTTTGGCTACGACGTCGAATGCGTCGTGCATTTGCTCGCGCTTTTTTAAAGGCAATAAGATTCTCCGTCGTGGGATATCTACGGAAAATTCCCCATGATTTCCTTTGCATCTTGTAAGCGTTACGGCATTCATCGTTCCACCACGGCCGACGAAATTTTCGTGGATGGGTTGAGCTCTTAGGGATAGCAACGTCTGCAGCACTCATAATTGTGTTAGTAACATTTTGAGTAGCTTCAGTTACATTTTCAACAGCAACTGTAATAACAGCAAGTTCAGTGAATGTTTCCCAATCTGCTCGCTGGAATACATAGCGTTGAGGTTGTTGAGTGCCACAAGTACTATCAGCATGAGAGACAATGAGAGGGAAATGATCACTATTCAACAGACTATCGCCAATGCTTAAATTCAGCATCGGGAAAAGCGAGGGAGAACAAATAGCAAGGTCAACACTGTGAAAAGTGTGTGTCGGCTCATGGAAATGCGTTTTCTCATCATCATTAAGGAGACAGAGACAATTCTCCGAGATAAATTCTTCAATGTTTTTTCCTCGGGAATTTGAGGTATCGGAACCTCATAAAGGGCTATGGCCGTTAAAATCGCCAATCAAGAGAAAGGGTTTAGGAAGTTGATCAACTAAAGCATTGAGGTCGTTTTGACTAATACTTTCATTTGGCGGTAGATAAATACAACAGACTGTAACTAGAGTCCTAACGTGAACCTGGGTAGCCACAGCCTGCAGAGAAGTATGAAGAGGAAGTGGTGTACTGGGGAACTGGTTGGAGGTCAAAATACAAACTCCACCGGAGCTAATTCTCCCAGTATCAAAATCTTTCCGCACAGAATGGTAACCACGTATCTTAAAAGGAATATCTGACCTCAGGTGAGTTTCCTGAAGGGCGAAGCAAACAGGTTGAAAGGAATTCAATAAAGCCTTAATGTCTGCAATCTTATTCCTGGCACCACGACAATTCCAAGATAGAAAATTAACCATAAAGTAGGCCCAAATTACAGGAAGGGGAATTTTACTTTGGTTTTTTAAAAAACTTTGATTTGAAAGGTTTCGATGTAAGTCTCTTCGAGTCCGAGCTTTCGCGGTCTTGATCCATGTCACTTAAAGTGTCATCAGATGGATGAATTGTAAGACCGGTGAACTTTTCTTTATCATCAACTTTATTTATTTCTTTATTTCTTTATTTTTATTAACAGAAAGTTTTAGATTCGTCTTTTCTTTTTGTGTGTTTTTTAGTTTTTTCTGTTTTCGAGAAGTGGACGATGTTTCTTCCCATGATTTTTTTATTTCCAATAGCGCTAACCATTCGGTCATCTTAACAGTAATTGTTTTCTCTGTTTCTTCAGAGAGATGAATATTAGAAGAGGAAGATTCAGAAAGCTTATTTATTGTTGACTTCGGTTGCGGAAAACTGCTTACGGTTGGAGTTTTTATAGCGGAAGAAAACAATGGAAACTTTGTCGCAGGAGTTCGTGTTTCAACGACCTTTTTTGCTTCTTGGTAGGATAATTTTTGATTAACTCGGATTGATTGAATTTGCTTTTCTATTGTCCATTTGGGGCAATCCTTTGAGTATGCTGGGTGATTTCCTTTGCAATTAAAACACAGTTCGGAATTTTTGCATGATGCATCCTCGTGACCAGATTCAGAGCAACGGGCACAGTTTACAGTAGTGGATCGACAACTAGTTTTAAAATGGCCAAACCTCTGACATTTGAAGCAACGTAGAGGATTTGGTACATATGGGCGGACTTTACAATTTAGATATCCTGCTTTTATAGAGGTTGGAAGATTAGTCGTACGGAAAGTTAAAATTATGTGCTTGGTGTCAAATATTTCAGTGCCTTTTTTAATTTTTATGCGTCTAACGTGTTGTACTCCTTGGCTAGATAAGCCTTGGAGGATCTCCATTTCGGAAGTGCCGACTAACTCAGTTTCTGATATTACTCCTCTACAGGTATTCAATGTATTGTGTGGTGTCACATTAACTGGATGATCTAGAAATGTTTTAGCCAAAAGGAATGATTTCGTTTGCAGTGAGGAAACAGTTTCAATTAAGAGGTCACCGGATCGCAACTTCTTTACAGATTTTGGTTCGCCACCAATGTTTTTAATTGCTTTCTCAATCATAAATGGTGATGTGTTTTGCAACTTGTCTTGAAAAGATATAATTAAAAAACGAGTATAAGAAGCCAGTTCGTCAACGGTAAATATCGATGAATCGTGATGAAAAGAACCCATATGATATTGGAAAAGATTCAGGCTCGACGGCACCACCCACCACGGAGCCCAACAAGGGATGGAAGCCACTGGCTCTAGACATTCCCAGCCTCAGCGCTTACCATGGTGCTAGCCGAAACCTATACGCTGGGAGTCACCCCCGGAGACAGTGACCATCCTTAACGCCAAGCCCAAGGAGTGACCCCTTCGCTTGATCCCCTTGAGCAGCCCAGTCAATTGTCTAGGATACCGGCCGATTGATACATCAGGGACCGAAATGTACCACCCGTCCAATGGGTTGCCACGCACGGCCAACACGTGGGGTTGTGGCTGTCAATGAGAAGCAAGAAGCAGTAAAAAACGCGACAGCTTCCCATGGAGAGCTCCCTCGCCTACCGTCGAGGAAAAGAAAGAAAAAAAAATCCACAATTAATACTTGCAAACCAAATCTTAAATAAGATAAACAGCTACCCAAAATACAAAACAATAAAAATAATATCAATTTGAAGTTGGAAATCAAGTTGGAAAGAAATGATGTAAATACAGAAATGCAAAAAAAAAAAAAAAAAAACAATTACTCTGTAGTCTTGACGTAAGGAAATTAAGAATAAAAGAGAAAAGATCGCTAAGGCATCCCGGGGGCGCGACGCCCGTAATTACCAAAGAAAGTAAACCCTTTGGGATAGGAAAAGATCCCTGGGAACCTCGGGATTGGGACACCCGTACTCACCTATAGTAGGTGAGCCCCTGAGGGGCCTATTTAGAACAGGAATGGAAGATTCGTGATATAGGCCATTAGCAGCTTTCACCTTTTTCCATAGAGTTTTGCTAGATGTAGAGCATGTGATAGATGATATGAATTGAACCCAGGATTCCTTCTGGCTACGGCGGCGTATACGACGAGCAAGTGCTTTTGCTCTTTTAACCCTTTCGCGACGGCACGCCTGTGCCACTCTTCGCTATTTTTCGCAACAGAGTTCCCACGTTTTCGCCGCCGTATCTAGATGACGTCAGCCTCTGTGGACGAAAAAGTGGCTGCCGTATATATACGGCGTCAGCCGCTGTGATGCATCAAGTGACTGCCGTATATATACGGCAACTGTCGCGAAAGGGTTAAAAGCGACAAGGTTCTCTGTAGTAGGGTATCTTCGAAACTTGTTCCATAACTTTTTCTGCTGTTTGTAACTATCGAGACAGGCGTCATTCCACCACGGTCGGCGAAATTTTCTTAGACGTGGTGAACTCTTTGGAATAGTGGAGGTTGCGGCACATAGTATAATATCTACTACATTTTGAACTGCTTCCGAAATATCAGTAGTATTTATCATAGTCTCTGTGATGTCTGCTAACTGCGAAAACGTAGTCCAGTCTGCCCGCTGGAATAGAAAACGTGGAGGACAAAAGTCGCTCCACCGCTATCAGCATGGGAGATAATAATAGGATAGTGATCGCTATTATATAAATCGTTGCTAACTGACAAGGTTAGCAACGGCAGTAGTTCAGGAGAACATATGACCAAGTCAAGACTGTGGAAGGTGCGTGTGGGTTCATGAAAGTATGTTATCTCATCATTATTGAGCAAACAAAGACAGTTATTAGAAATGAACTGTTCTATTTGTTGCCCACGAGAATTTGTACTATTCGAACCCCACAAAGTACTATGGCCGTTGAAATCGCCTAGTAGGACGAAAGGTGAAGGGAGTTGATCAATTAAGTTGTTAAGATCTTGCTGACGGATGGTATCATGAGGCGGTAAGTAAATACAGCAGACTGTGACTAAAGTTTTTACCTGAACTTGTATAGCCACTGCCTGCTGAGAGGTATGTAGGGTGATAGGATTACTTGGGTATAAATTGGAAGTAAAAATGCAGACCCCTCCAGAACTATGAGCTCCATTGTCTGCATCCTTCCGAACACAATTGTAACCGCGTAATTTGATTGGGAAGTTGGACTTGAAAAAGGTCTCTTGAAGACCAAAACAAACCGGATGAAATCTGTTAATTAATGACTTAATGTCCTGAAGTTTGGAACGAATGCCGCGACAATTCCAAGAAAGGAAGGTACCCATTAAGAGAGAGGTTTATGAGGAGAGAGAGAATTAACATTTGTTGGAGTTGCCTGATCCTCGCAACTCATACTAAGCTCATATTCATCCTCAGATGGATGTAGTTTAATATCGGGGCTATTTAGCGTGTCTCCAAATATAGACTGTAAGTCCTTATGGACAACGCCTTGCGTCGCTAGCCCCAATGCGACGGAATTTTTTGACACTGAATTCTTCAGTTTCTTTCTTAAATTCCTTTGTGTAAGGCCACGTTTGGCTAGGTTTAGTGTCAGCGAAGTGTGTGATTTTGATTTTCTTCTGACAATTTTTTGAGTATCAGTATTAGCTTTCATAGAATGTTCGGTATCAGAATCGGATGTTTTTTCAGGGTTTGATGTATTTTTGGAAAGTTTTAGACATTGATCACAATGACAATTTTCACAGTAATTTTTTTTAATGCGGAAGCATAACTAACACCTGGAGTCGGGGTTTGTGCCTTAACTCTGCGTCTGGCTTCGGGATAAGATAGATCTTCCTTGAACTTCATTGTCATGACTTGCTTTTCCAGTGTCCAGCGTGGACAAGAGCGAGAATATGATGGGTGATCGCCTCCACAGTTTACACACTTCTCTTGTGCGGTACACTGTTGGCTATCATGACCCTTTTGTGCACAGCGGGCACAAGTAAGAGACCCGCGGCAATTCAGTTTAGAGTGGCCAAAGCGCTGGCACTGAAAGCATCTTAGTGGGTTTGGGATGTATGGCCTCACCGGTAATTTTATATAGCCAGCATAAACATACTCCGGTTATTTAGGAGTTTTAAAAGTTAGGATGTGATGTTTAGTCTCGAGTAGCTGACCGTCACGTCGTATAGAAATTCGATGGACGTGTGTAACACCTTGAGCTTCCATTTCAGAAATTATTAACTCTACGGGTTTAGAATTTCACCGCAGGTAATGACGCCTTTAGAGCTATTCAAAGATTGGTGAGGGGTCACAGAGACTCTTATTGTTGAAAAGGATTTCAGTTTTTCTATCTGCTGTGCTTGTTTTCGGGAAGAAACCTCCACAAGCAAGTCGCCAGATCTTATCTTTCGGATCGATGCAACATCACCGACTGTAGCATTTATTGCCTTTTGCACAAGGAATGGAGAGACTGATTCAAAAGATTCTTTGTTGTCGGAAATTCTTTTTATGACAAAAAACCTGTCAAAATGGTTATGATTATTTTCAGAAATTGTGACTTTACGATCCCACTGAAGGGACCCTTTTTGGAAGCGCCCATATGATATGAATTTTGTTTCGGGTCCGACGGCACCGCCCACCACGGAGCCCAACAAGGGAAGGCAATTACCGGACTCTGGTCATTTCCAGCCTCGGCATCCACCTTAGTGCTAATCAGTACCTATACGCTCAGAGTTACCTCCGGGGACAGTGACCACCCTTAACGCCAAGCCCAAGGAGTAACCCCTTCGCTTGATCCCTAGCAGACTAACCACTCAGGTGGCTAGCAACCAGCCGATTGACACATTGGGGACCACAATGCACCACCCGTCTCTCAAATGGGTTGCCACGCACGGCCAACACGTGGGGACTTTGGCTGTCCATGAGAAGCAAGAAGCAAACAGAGCGGCGACAGCTTCTCATGGAGAGCTCCCTCGCTTGCCGTCGAGGGAAAGAAGGATCAAGCAGACAGCAGAAGGCGTAGAGAAGAATAAAATATAAATGGAGGAAAGATCCCTGGGAACCTCGGGATTGGGACACCCGTACCCACCTATAGTAGGTGAGCCCCTGAGGGGTCAGCGATGTTTGTGATTTTGATTTCCTTCTAACATGTTTTGAAGTATCATCATTGGCTTTCAGAGAATGCTCGGTATCAGAATCGGAACTTTTTTCAGTATTTGGTGCATTTCTGGTATATTTTACGCAGTGATCCCAGTTACAATTTTTACAGAAAGTCTTTTTGACTGCTGAAGCATAACTAAAACCAGGAGTTGGGGTTTGTGCATTAACTCTGCGTCTGGCTTCGGGATAAGATAGGTTTTCTTTGATTTTTACTGCCATGACTTGCTTTTCCAGTGTCCAGCGAGGACAAGATCGAGAATATGAGGGATGTTCTCCGCCACAGTTTACGCACTTCTCTTGTGCGGTACACTCTTGGCTATCATGACCCTTTTGTGCACAGCGGGCACATGTAAGAGACCCGTGGCAGTTCATTTTAGAGTGGCCAAAACGCTGACACTGAAAGCACCTCAATGGATTTGGGATATATGGCCTCACCGGTAACTTTATATAGCCTGCGTAAACGTACTCTGGTAATTTAGGAGTTTTAAAGGTTATTATATGGTGTTTAGTCTCAAGTAGCTGTCCGTCACGTCGTATAGAAATTCGACGGACGTGTGTAACACCTTGAGCTTTCATTTCAGAAGTAATTAACTCTACGGGAAGATTTAATATTTCGCCGCAGGTAATGACGCCTTTAGAGCTATTCAATGATTGGTGAGGGATTACCGAAACTTTTATAGTTGCCAAGGATTTAAGTTTTTGTATCTGCTGTGCTTGTTTGCGGGAAGAAACCTCCACAAGCAAGTCACCAGATCTCATCTTTCGAATTGATGAAACTTCGCCGACTGTAGCATTTATAGCCTTTTGTACAAGGAACGGTGAGACTGTTTCAAAAGTTTCTTTGTTTTCGGAAACTCGACTTAAAATAAAGAATTTGTCAAAATATTCGTATGTATTGAAAGAGGTTTGTACTTTTTGTTGCCCACTGAAGGGACCCTTGTTTCGAGGAGCCATACGATATGAATGAGATTCGGGTCCGACGGCACCGCCCACCACGGAGCCCAACAAGGGAAGGCAATTACCGGCTCTGGTCTGTTCCAGCCTCAGCATACACCCTAGTGCTAATCGGTACCTATACGCTCGGAGTTACCCCCGGGGACAGTGACCACCCTTAACGCCAAGCCCAAGAAGTAACCCCTTCGCTTGATCCCTAGCAAACTAGCCACTCAGGTGACTAGCAACCAGCCGATTGATACATTGGGGACCACAGTGCACCACCCGTCTCTCAAATGGGTTGCCACGCACGGCCAACACGTGGGGACTTTGGCTGTCCATAAGAAGCAAGAAGCAAACAGAGCGGCGACAGCTTCTCATGGAGAGCTCCCTCGCTTGCCATCGAGGGAAAGAAGGATCAAGCTGACAGAAAAAGGCGTAGAGGAGAATAAACTATAAATGGAGTAAAGATCCCTGGAAACCTCGGGATTGGGACACCCGTACTCACCTATAGTAGGTGAGCCCCTGAGGGGTACCTCGGGGTCGGGAAAAGGATGTGTTGAATTGTTACATAATAATAATAATAACATGCACGATTATAACAGCAAGTTTATTTTTATTTCAGTTTTATCGCTTTGTTCATAAATATTTATATTCCAATTTTTAGGACAGTGTCTAGCTTGTTAATGCTGACAAATGTTTTTAAAAAAGACAAATCCATGCAATACTTTTTTTTCAAGATTCTTTTTATTTAAATGAAGAAACACATCAATGTTAATTACGAGGCATTTCATTGGATTCTGTTTATTGTTGATTTGGACAAAATAAAGGTAATCATTCCAAATATTCATAAATAAATGACTAAAAATTATTTTTATTATCTAATAAATATAAATTTGCACAAGTTTTAGGTTTAAAACATTTAAAATTATCAGAATGAGCCATCTTAAAATTTAAGGTTAGAAAATAATGGGTTAAAAAACCCAGAACTACATCTTGGTACTTAAAATTTTAAAAAGGAATAAAAATTCGAAAAGAGAAAATAAATTTCTAATGATACAAGATGGTTATTTATAAATTTTGTCGTGTCCTGGCACAGAGGAAATGAGTCTTCTTCGTAGTCTGGACGTCCCGAGTTCGAGTCGCGGTTATGATATAGTTGTTCTTTTATGAGTTGCGGGAAAGAGACCGTGCAAGCGAATGTGTGTGCGTCATCCTCATATGAGCTACAAGTCAGACTTCTGCCCTCGGGTACTCAGGGGTCCATGCCCTCAGATGCTACTACACCTCTTCTTTCCGTTGTAAACCGGACACGAGATCATCATCAGTTATAAATTTTATTTAATACATTTTTTTAGTTATTACTAAATTTCCCCCCAAAAATAGTATTGATGTGTAATAGTGTTAATCAGCAATATAAAAAAATATACAAGCCAGGGACAATACTGGAACTCATAACCAATTAATATTTTATAGATTTTGTTTTAAAATTTCAACGCATCCTTGTGTAGTCCGTATACATGCAAATTCAGTGCATTCATATTTTTACAGTTTGTAAATTGCACAAACGCCAAAAAGATTTGGAATATAATTGAAGGAAAACCAAATATGGCTGCTTGCCAAATTAAAAAGGCTCTCTGGAACTTAAGAACAAAACACATTTTTAAGCTCCCCCCCTTTATTCAATATATTCCAATTACTATGCTCAAAAAAGTTTATTAATTTATCTGTTTTCTTACAGTTGCACAGAAGAACTATCTGCAATGAACTGCCACAGAAACCGAGATTGTGGTTGTGGTTTGAAGCTTCAAGGCAAGAGCCAATAGGTAGGATATACTGCGCCATACTGCGGATTAAAGATAAGACAAGCTTATCTTTAATTCAAAGGCAAACAGAAACTGTTTCTCTAAAAGTGACAAACACACACACACATACACACACACACTGGTAAAACGATGAAAAAGTTCGAAAAGTCAAAGCCGTAACAGTGAGTTCAAATTAAGGGGGGAAAACGATAGAGTTTAAAAAGACAAAAAGTTCTTGTGTGGATCTCCACCAAGCAACAACGGTAGTCATTGCAGTTGTTTTGCAGTAAAACAAACACTGGGCATAAAAACATAACGATTCTATGACGATATGATAGATAAAGTATTATTCCACAGTTCCAATGTGGACTTATTGGCAACCTCGTTTAATAACAGAGTGATAACAAGTGCGAATCTAGTGTGACTGATTCTCGGACGAGTAGAAGTTGAGTCATGTTTTCGATAATTCAAAAAAGGCCAATTATTCTATAGCAAGCTTGCAAGTATGAAGTTTTTTTGGGGGGAGTATCCAAATCCCAATGAGTTTTCCAGTTAACGTAAAGACAGCGTTTTATCCGTTTCTTCAAATCGCATTAAAGTACGAGCGTTTCTAAGAAACGTGTTGTGGACTTGGCACTTTTATCAGCCTACTCATTTCCACATGGGATAGTACCCTTCAGAATAAAACTGTAAAACGACGAAAGTTGGCTTATAAAATATGTCTAAAATTTGTTTTATTTGGATGAGCGTGGTTTTTAAGGGAATTTAAAGGTTGTAAACCACTTAAAGAATCTATATAAATAATAACTTTTCCCCTACGTCTCTATAAAATTTCTAAAAAAAGCATTCAAAATTCCTATAGTCGCAGCAGTAAAAATGGAACAAAATGAAAGAAGTTGAAAACATTAAATTTTATCTAGAAAAACCACAGCAAATGATTCATTCACAGATGTTTTAGATCCATCTTTCATAAGCAGGTATGAAAGATGGATAGTGAGACCCGAGTTCAAAGAATAACTGTTGATGGACCATATCTGTTGCGTCCAATTTGTTGCAGTTTTCAAAAGGATTAAGATATTAAAAGATTTGGAATTTTCCCCATGGAGGAAAACTATTAAATATATGTGGGGACAGCTCTAGTCAACTCATTTATTACTAAGATAGCACGCACTCGGGTAAAAACAAAGGCTGAAATTTTTTTTCAAGCTCCATACGAACGAAACAGTACGTTTGTTTGCTTGTTTGGTTGGTTGGTTTATTGGCGCAAGAGCCATATTTGGCTATATTGCGCCAAGCATACGGTAAAATAAGGACATACATTTAAAAGATCATAGTTTTAGAAGCTAGTGAAGTAGTTAAGATAACATTAAAAAAACGAAACAGTACGAGTTGAAGTTCAAAATCGTGATATCGAGGGCTAGGATGAGACGAATTCCAAAATAATGATGTAAAGAAAGCATTCATTTTCTAAGCTTTAAGTCTAGTTCATAAAACTCAACATATAAGCTTTTAAATGGAGAGGGGAGGAAAGCTACAGAAAATATTTTAAGAGTGTCATGGTGAATAGGGTTCATTTTTTTCAGTATCCTTTGCCTGGCTGAGTCGTAGATTACGCACCCAATTTTAGAAAGGATAGTAACTTTATAAATCCTCAGCATTTAAGTTATGTCGGCTCTCCGAGACATATTAGAAAGAGCTTTCAAGATATTTAAAGCCCTCTCACATTTGTTCTTCGTAAAAACGTTAGGGGGAATGGAAACGTTAGCATTTTGTCGAAAATGATTCATAAGAAACAAATTTTACTGAAAAAGAAATGTTATTATCATATAACAAAAGTTCAGGGTCTGGATGGAGATTTCTCTTCCAACAAAAATGCACGCTCACTACTTCTGCTGTTGACAAAATAAAATCGTTTAAGTATGGCTATTGCTTAATTTTGTTCACTGCTGCTTTCTGTTGTCTCTATAAAAAAAACGATTTCCCATACAAGAAGTGTACAAATCGTTTACATACAAGTATGCTTCGACGTATGGTGGAAGCTGGTTTGAAATGTCATAAATTTTTATAATGAAAAGTGGCTGCTTTAAACACTGCCTTTTAGGACATCTAGAATAAAAATATCAGAAAATCCATATCCCAATTTAACTATAAATAGTATTAATAAAAATTTTGAATACAAAATGGCAATATTCTTCGTAAATGAAAACATCAGAAATTTCAGGATGACAAATCTCCATTTGATCGTTAACTTATAGATATAGAAGATATCCAACAAAGTTTTCTCCACGAGATAAAAAAGCAACATGTATTTTCTCACATTAAAAGATTTCCAAGAGTTGAACTCCCCCTTTTGAAACCCCTTTGTAATTAAGTGGGTAAATTGTTTGTTTCAAAATATCGTCGATACATTATTTTTTCTAAAACATGTATCACAGGCGGCATGCTAAAGAAATTTGGCGATGGATTTATCACAAGAAAAGAATTATCTGGAAGAGAAAATATTGTCAATTGGAAAGTAATAATCTTCCACGGTTTTCTCAGGAGAAAGGATAGGATTAGGATAGGATTAGGGTTTAATGGCACAAGAGCCAGATTTGGCTATGCTGCGCCAAACACATGATGTGTGTATAAATACTTGTTAAAAGCAAGAGATAAAAATATGTAAAATCTAATTTGTAAAGAAAAATATGCATAACATAGCAGTAAAAACTCTCACAAGTATGAAGAAAAAAGACAAAAGGTTAAAGCTATAGTTGCTATAAAAAAATTGGAGTAAAACGATTGAGTAAAATCTAAAACATTTCAGAACAAATGAACAAAGTAAGACAGGTTAGGAATATATCAAATGAAAATTAATTCACCGTTTATATTTTGTTGGTGTAATGGTATGTGTACAACCAGTTGACATGCCTGGCAAAAGTTCATTTCCGTTTGAAGAGATATTAGCTCCCAGGTTAAAATTTGGAGATTGGGTATCAGAGATTCCGCATTTCTTAGAGCGTGGTTTTTTTATCAGCTTACTCTTTACAACTCCAGAGGTATCCTCAAGTGATTCGGTCATATTATATTCCAAAATGTCGTCACTATCTGAAACACTCGAAGTGCTCATATCACTTTCGGTATCAGAATTTCGGATTTCCTCCATCGCTGGAAGAGTATTAGAAGGATTAGGTTCCGCATTAACTGGACAGGATTTCATATTGTCGACACTAACTTCGGAGTCTGTAACTTTAAATCCAACATTTGAAGGAAGGGGAGAATGGCTCTTTTCTTTATAAATGGGAGACTTATTAATCTCCGTTTTTTTAGTTCTCTCTTTATATTTCGATTTAAATTCTTTCTTAAGCGGTTTTTTAGATCGTGATGAAGGCCTCCGAAGAGTTGCAGTCATAGCGGGAGTACAGGGATGAGCTTCTAATTGTGAAACACTCGTTTCATTTGAGGTGGCAGAAGGTAAGGGAGTTAGCGAAGAAGCAACGGTAAGTTGTGGTTCCTTTAATTTTAAAGGTTGTAACTTTTTAAGTGGAGGACAAATAATTCGAGTTAGTTCTTCATCTGTTTGGGTACAACCTGTAATAGTATTTTTGACTATTTTTGTGTATAGTGATGACGCAGATGGGTTTGAAGGTTGGAGATACTCAAGTTTCCTTGCTTCTAAGTACGATAAATTTTTTGTTATTTTGAACTCTTGAATTTTTTTCTCCATTTTCGATTTGTTGCACTCTTTGGAATCTGAGGGGTGTGGTTTATCACAATTAACACATTTCGGATCTGAATGACATTCTGCGTTGGAGTGTCCGACTGAGGCACATCGGAAACAAGTCAGTTTGCCTCGACAGGCATTTTTCGAATGACCGAACCTCTGACAGTTAAAACATCATAAAGGAGAAGGTACATAAGGTCGAACTTTATATCGTGCATAGCCAGCAAGAATAGTCTTCGGAAGTAGAGGAGTACAAAATGTTAAAATTATGTGCTTCGTTGGAATGAGTTGGCCATTACGCTTTATTTTTATTCGGCGGGCTTCACAAACTTTTTGACATTTTAGTTCTAGTACAATTTCCGATTCAGAAACAGATTCGAGGTAAAATTCAGAAATAACTCCTCTGGAATAGTTTAAGGATTTATGAGCATACGTGTCGACGGGAAATTCCCCCAACTTCTTCAAATTTTTAAGTACAGATATTTGCGATTTCGATCATGTTTCAATCAATAAATCGCCAGATTTAAGTTTCTTAGTATCTTTTACTTCTCCTATAGTTGAAGCAATAAGTTTCTGAATCAGGAAAGGCGAAACTTTATGGAAGGTTCTGTCAGTGTGTAAAATAATAAAAGGAGTATTTTCAGTAATAGAATATCCGGACAAAGACGTTTCGAAAAGACCCATGCAAAGTACAATTAATATTCAGGTTTCGACGGCATCGCCCACCACCGAGCCCAACAAGGGAAGGCAGCCACCGGCTCTGGACATTCCCAACCTCGGCGCTTGCCCTAATGCTAGCCTAAACTTATACTCTAAGGACCACTTCCAGAAGCGTCTACCACCCTTAACGCAGAGCCCCAGAAGGTCCCTTCGCTTGATCCCTAGCATACTAGCCACATTAGAGGCTAGATACCGACCGAACTGATACACTGGGGACCAACAGTGCACCACCCGTCTAATGGGTCGCCACGCACGGCCAACACGTGGGGTTTTTGGCTGTCCATGAGAAGCAAGAAGCAAACAGAGCGGCGACAGCTTCTCATGGAGAGCTCCCTCGCTTGCCGACGAGGGATGGAAGGATCAAGCATACAGCAGAAGGCGTAAAGGAGGGTAAACATAAAAGGAGTAAAGATCCCTGGGAACCTCGGGATTGGGACACCCGTACTCACCTATAGTAGGTGAGCCCCTGAGGGGCTTTCTCACGAGAAAGAAAGAGCAGAAAAAAATTACAGATGCACCACATTTCTGCAAGTTTTATTCAAGAGGACGATTCATTCTATTTGATAATTAGCCTTTTTTTCTAAAGAAGGCAAAAATTATTGGAATTAATTAGAGCTCAAGATGAGTAAAAAGCCAAGTTATAAGTATTTTTAAGATTTCCACAAATAAAATTTGCTTAAAAGAGGCCTTTTTTTATTTTCAAGCAAACAATAAAGACAGTTGGACACACCATTATATGTGAAGTCACGCCCTTTTTTCAGAGAATATATTTTTCTCCAGTAAAGTAAAGAATTTTTGGAAGGAGGCAAGATTTTGTATTTATAATTAGGAAAATGCCATTGTTTTTGCACGAGAGAGAATTCGTCGAAAGACCAAACAAAATTTCAAATGCACCAGATTTCTACAAATTTTAATCAAGAGGAGGATTCATTATATTTTATAATTAGATTTTTTGATAATTAGCTTTTCTAGTAAAACGAGGTTGCAAAAGTAGACCTACCTCGACGGAAACCACTCTGCAACGGGGAGATGCATCCTTGTTTATCCAATTCGTATATGAGCCGGGCATTAACCATTCGTTATAAATTCTTGCAAATGCAGCTAGTCAAAGCAATTGTTCGATAGTTCAAAGGGTTAGATGATTATTTGCCAGGTTTTAGAATCGGGATCACAATAGCGTCTCGCCATTGTGAAGGATACTTCTGTTTGATCCATATTCTTTTAAAAAGTAATAACAGATTCGAAAGCGAAGTTGCTTTTAAATGGCGGAGCATATTATATGTAATCCCATCATGACCGGGACTGGAATCATGGACATGAGATAATGCGGTTTCTAGCTCAAACATTCTAAATTCACAGTTGTATGGAAAGGTATTTCTTTCATTAAAACGCAAAGGCAACCATTCCGCGCGATTCTTAGTTTCAAGAAAATCTAGGCTATATGAATCAATTGCAGAAACCTCTACAAAATTTTCCCCAGAATGTTGGCAACGTCTAATGGTGACAAGTACTTCACATTATCCCTATTTAGAACAGGAAATGAAGATTCGTGATATAGGCCATTAGCAGCTTTTACCTTTTTCCATAAAGTTATGCTAGATGTAGAGGATTGGATTGATATGAATTGAATACAGGATTCTTTCTGGCTACGGCGGCGTATATGACGAGCAAGTGCTTTTGCTCTTTTAAAAGCGACAAGGTTCTCTGTAGTAGAGTACCTTCGAAACTTGTTCCGTAACTTTTTCTGCTGTTTGTAACTATCGCGACAGGCGTCATTCCACCACGGTCGGCAAAAGTTTCTTAGACGTGGTGAACTCTTTGGAATAGTGGAGGTTGCGGCACATAGTATAATATCTACGACATTTTGAACTGCTTCTGAAATATCAGTAGTATTTATCATAATCTCTGTGATGTCTGCTAACTGCGAAAACGTAGCCCAGTCTGCCCGCTGGAATAGAAAACGTGAAGGACAATAAGTCGTTTCACCACTATCAGCATGGGTGGTTTGTGGTTTTGTGGGGTTTATTGGCGCAAGAGCCATATTTGGCCATACTGCGCCAAGCAAATGGTAAAATTATAAAAGATAGAAAATATAATCCTTTGTTAAATTAAGGCATGAGTGATGAGATCAAATAATATTAGTTTAACGGAAATAGTGGTTAGAGAAAAATTTAAAACCTTGTATCAAAACAGATTGAAACAATGATGTTAATGCATATGTACTTAAAAGGAAAGTTAAACATTGATATAATAATAAAAATTTTCATACACAAGTAAAAAACCCAATAGCCTTTAAGAATTTAAAAATATTTTCGTGATATTTTTCACTCACTAAGTCGTGTAGTGTTAAAGATGAAGTGAAAAAATGGACACGATAAGAATCAAATACAGGACAGTCAATTAAAATGTGATGAACAGTGAGAGGAACTTGACAGTTGTTGCAAGTAGGCGCATTTTTACCAAATATAAGATGTTTATGGGTGAAACGAGTATGTCCTATATGGAGACGAGTCATTTTTACATCCATCTCCCGTATAGGGATAACGGGCCACATACCAATGCCTTTTTAATGGAATGTAATTTATGTGCCTGAAGATCCCACGTCATTTGCCAAGTAGAAAAAATATGTTTATTAAAATACTTCCTAATTTCGCAAAATGGAAGTCCAATGCTCAAAAACACAGTTGCGTCTTTGGCAGCTGAATCCGCCTTTTCATTCCCCGAAATGTCCACTTGACTCGGGTGGGTGAGTGAGTGAGTGAGTGAGTGAGGTTTTATGGCGCAAAAACCAATTGTGGTTATGCTGCGCCAAACATATGGTGTATATCAAGCAGAAAAGGGGAATTATAACTCATAACCGGGTTCATTAAATAGGAGTAAATGATTAAAATGCGATTAGTTTCTAAAATAAAGCAACGATGAAAGATTAATAAATGCTATTAATCTGAAATTCTCGTTAAAAATGATCAAGAAATGGTAAAATACTGTGATATATGTAATGTTTTCTTGACAAATGCCAATGTTGTTTGAAACAGTTAAAATGTAAATGCCAATGTTGTTTAAAACATTTAAAATTTAAATACTAAAAACAATGTTAGCTTTTTTTCTTGTATCGGTGTTTAGTGTATTTCTTTTTAACACCTCTATATTCGCGTGGATTAATGATTATCCGACTGGTTGATGGCTTATGTCTATAGTCATTAATCATATCATCTATAGTTTCCTCGGGATCATAATCAATGAAATCATCCGATTCTACATCATCAGGAAGTAAATTATCAGTTACTACGGATTCTCTCAATGGATTGGTTGAACATGGTAATTGGGTTGTATCTTGAACAGATGCGCTGTTTGAAATTCTAAATTCAGAAACAAAATCATTTTTATTAGAATCAATATTGTTATATTGCTGAACTTTTTTTCTTTTTTGGCGGTCGTGTGATATTAAAAATTTTATCATCAGTTAGAGTCGAAACAGAGATTTTAGGTGCACAAAATTGGTTGGTAAAACTTAAATCTGTTTGTACAAATTTTTCAGCTGTATCAAATGATTTTTTTTTGCTGAACTATGGATGCAAATGAGGGAACAGATGGAGGCAGGCACAATTTTCTCGCTTCTGCATAAGAAATGTTTTTCAATGATTTTAGCCTCTGGATTTGTTTTTCTTGATGCCAAATAGAACAAAACTTTGAATTTGATTCATGTGGTTGTGCACAATTCGGCTCTGAATGATAGTCAGTAGAAGAATGGCCAACTGATGCACATCTAGAGCACACAAGATTTCCACGACAGGCAACTTTTGAATGTCCAAACCGTTGACATTTATAGCATCTAATCGGGTTGGGGATAAAAGGCCGTATACGACAATACAAGTAAACTGCTTTAACTGATTTGGGTAGTTCAGTTGTATTGAAAGTTAAGATTACATTGTTGGTAGGCTGCAATTCTGAATTCTTCTTTACAAAAAATACGGCGGACATGAATAACACCTTGATCAGAAAAACCTTCCAACATATCCGACTCCGTAGTACTGAATAATTCAGGTTCAGAGATAACACCTCGAACAGAATTAAGAGTTTTGTGGGGAGTTACAGATACTGGAATATCAAGTAAAGTTTTAGCAAGAAGGAAAGATTTCGTTTGTGTCGAAGACAAAGTTTCAATCAGAAAATCACCGGATTTTAACTTCTTAATTGATTTTGGTTCACCACCAATGCCTGTAATTCCTTTATAGAGTGTAAAATGTGAAAGATAAGAAATGTTTGATTTATCCAAGGACAATATTAGAAATCTTACAAATTTACAGAGACAGTCTATGTTTCTCTCCGATTTAAAATCAGCACCACCAGAAAAAAATTGATGAGAGTCCATGCAAAGAAAAGAGAAAATTCGGACCCTGACGGCACCGCCCACCACGGAACCCAACTAGGGAAGGCAGTCACCGGCTCTGGACGTCCCCAGCCTCAGCACTTACCTTAATGCTAGTTAAAGCCTATACGCTCAGAGCCACCTCCAGGAACGTTGACCACCCTTAACGCCAAGCCCCAGAGAATGACCCTTTCGCTTGATCCCTAGCAAACCAACCAAATGGTTAAGTCACTAGCCGAATTGATGCACCGGGGACCAACAGTACACCACCCGTCTAATGGGTCGCCATGCACGGCCAACACGTGGGGTTTTTGGCTGTCCATGAGAAGCAGGAAGCAAAAAGAGTGGCGACAGCTTCTCATGGAGAGCTCCCTCGCCTGCCGTCGAGGGATGGAAAAACAAAGTAAACAGCAGAAGGTGAAGAGGAGGATAAAAATAAAGGGAGTAAAGATCCCTGGGAACCTCGGGATTGGGACACCCGTACCCACCTATAGTAGGTGAGCCCCTGAGGGGACCCACTTGACTCGGAACCCAACAGAAGAGAACTTGAAAACCATCATTCAGTAGTAATCGAAAAGTAAACAGAATTTTAATAGCAATAGGGTGCATTCCATTATGGAAATGCGAAAGTGTCTCCAAAGTGCTCATGCTATCGGTATAGATTATAAATTTACGTTGTGGACAAGATGAAATTTTCTGAAAAGCACAGAAAATTGCCATCAATTCGGCCGTGAATACAGAACAGCAACTATGAAGGCGGTAGCTTAGTGTATCAGACAAAAGTATAATGCCACAACCAACTTAATCAGCCGATTTTGAGCCGTCCGTAAAAATTGGCACAAAAGAAGAATACAAGTAGCGATGATATAGAAAGAGTTGTTGGAAAACAACAGGAGCAGTTAATGATTTGTCAAATCCAGTGAAAGGGTTCAAAAACGAGAACTGTGGGACATCCCAGGGTGGGAAACAATAAAAATCAACCGGTTTAACATGAACCGCATTAAGGTCCGATTCATGTAGGAGCAATTTGGCTCCTTCACAAAATGGTAAAATATGATAAGGGCTGGCATTATAAAGGCAACGAAGACCAACTGGCAGCATTATTTCTCTAAATGTAAACAATGTAAAGGCTTTCAATCGGAGAAGTTCGAAATGCTCCAGAACAGATACGTAACGCTGAGTGGTGAATGGTATACAGTCGCCTCAGAACAGATGAGCATGCGGAACCATACACCATACATCCATAATCAATTCAGGATAGAATTAGTGCATGATAAATACGGAGTAATGATGTTCAATCGGCTCCCCAAGACGTTCTGGAAAGAACCTTCAAGATGTTCAAGGATTTCTCGCACTTCTTCCGCAGGTGTAAAATGTGTGGAAGGAAAGCGATCTTTCCGATCGAGAATAACTCCCAAAAACCGTATTTCTTTCACCACAGGAATTGGATTGTTCCGAATGTGTATATTTGGATCGAGATGACGCTTTCTTTTCCGACAAAAGTGGACGCATCGGCTCTTCACGGAGAGATAGTATGACCATTGTTATCGCACCAATCTATCAGTTTATTTACGGCAGTCTGCATTTTCTGTTCTATCAGGTCCATACTACTTCCTTCACATGAGATTTGTAGATCGTCAACATAAAGACTGGCATATATAGATGAGGGTAAAATTGTTAAAATTTGGCTCAGATGGACGATAAAAAGTATGACACTGAGGACACTTCCTTGTGGAACTCCCTCAGCCTGAATAAAATCTTTTGAATAAAAGTTTCCGACCCGAACTCTATAATTCCGTCGTGATAAAATTGTTTGTAAAAATATGGGTAAGTTTCCCCTAAAGCCAAAATTAAAAATGTGTTTAAAGTATACCATAACGCCAAGCGCGGTCATAGACCTTTTCTATGTCGAAGAATATTGAGACAAGGTGGTTTCTCCTGGCAAATGCATTGCGTATCTGCGTTTCTTAGGAAATGAGATTATCAAATATAGAGCGACCTCTACGGAAACCACTCTGCCACTGAGGGATACATTCTTGTTTCTCTAATTCATAGATTAGACGAGTATTTACCATGCGTTCATAGGTCTTGCAAAGACAACACGTCAGAGCAATTGGTCTGTAGTTCAGAGGATTCGAGGATTCTTTGCCAGGCTTTAAGACAGGAATCTCAATAGCTTCGCGCCATTGTATTGGGTATTTCTGTTCTGTCCAGATTCTGTTGAACAGATATAACAGATTGGAAAGTGAAGATTTATTCAAATGGCGAAGCATATTATATGTGATTCCATCGGGCCCGGGACTTGTATCGTGGCATTGAGATAAGACTATTTCCAATTCAAACATCCTAAATTTACAGTTGTATGGATAAGTACGTTGGTTATTAAAAGGTAAAGGCAGCCACTCCGCGTGATTCTTAATAGCCAGAAACTCAGGTCTGTATGAATCTATTGCGGAAACTTGTGCTAATGCATGACCAAGAATATTGGCTACTTCTGCTGGGGAGGAGTGCATTTCAGTTCCTGTTTTTAACCCTCTTGGCGTTTCCATTCTACGAGTGAAACTTCTGTAAAGTGAAGGAAGCGGGACTAGTTTTCTGTCGTGGAAGCGTGTCAGTTTTGCAGAAGAGATGCACAGCAAGCGTTCAAGGGTTTCTTTCTTTCCCCTCCCGTTCTTCATGGGAGGTCAGCTAGCCTAAGGTATCAGCAAATTACCACCCATTCATGCCAAATTTTATTGCTTTCGTTTATTTTGTACGGCTACAAACGTCAGATGGTTTCTAGGAATAGCGTATAGGTTGCTTTTTAACTCCGATTGCTGGTAGCACTTTCTAAACTGTTACACAATGTAAATATAAACATATAGGTTTTCACTTAATTTTTGATGGATATATTAAGTACAGAAACTTTCATCATACATTCGGTCTTATTATACATATATTTTCAAAATTAGCAATTAATGAAGGATTAAAATTGTATTCATATCCTTTTATTATTTTTCCAAATAAATTATTTTGCACCCAGCAATCAATAGTTCCAATAAAGTAGCATTTTTCTAGAATTAGAACTAAACACGGATAGTTCAGTTAATCAGATACATATAAATAACAATATATAACATAAATTATTTTTAGAAGAACGGGCATCATATTCTATTATAATAAGAGATACAAATCAACAAATTGATTAGATATCTGAAAAAAAGCATAATTCTAGAAATATAATTAGCTACTAATGTATTTATGATCCGAGTTCTTAAATACCCCGTAGCAATTTTATCAAAACTCAATATTGTTTGCAATCATTACTTTTTATTTTAAAAAATTATGACATCTCCGCTCTTGAATGCTTCAAAATAAGGAAATTTTAAAGTTCAAACATCGTGAAATATACCAAAGTAAATAAAGATTAAATGTTCTTATTAAAAATTTATTTTTCAAATTATAGAATATTCTAGTGATTTTAAAGTGTTTGTGAAATTTATAAAAATTATCAACATTTTTTGCGATTTTTCTTTCATTTCTTCCCATTATTTTGAGTACACATCCAATGAAACTGCTACCTTCAAAAATAATAAAAGGCAGCTTGAACAAACAAACGATTCTTTTTAAATATTATACTGCAATATATTTTATTCCTCATAAATTTTGGTGCGTTTATAATGTTTAGTATTCTTTAAAAAAATACAATGGACATAAATTAATTATCTAATTTTCGTCCATTCTGTAAAAGAAAACACTAATGATCTATTGCTATATTTGCTAGTTTTATCAAGCAAGGTAATTCACAAAAGTTTCAGTTGTACCTTACATTACATCTTTGTATTTTACATCTTTTTATAAAATCGACCGTTGAAAAGTAATTGGTGTCATAAATATATGAAATTAAACTTGTAAAACATATTTTCACTTATGTAACTTTGCAACATACCCTTTTCTTTCTCTTTTTAATGACTGCTAGTAGTGGAGATAACAATCATTGAATTTTTTTTAATAATTATTCATGCCGATGGATTCAATAAAGGAATAAGCATCTAAGTTTGGTAGGAATCCCCAACCGTTCCACAAATTAATTAAGAAAATTCAATGTTTTAGAACCGTATTTGAAATTTGCTTACTAGAAAAGGTTACTTTTGTGGATTATCTCTATAGACATGATAAAATTACCAATCTATATAAGTAAATGAATTTAATGAAGAGATAGTGGTAATGCTATTTCAGTGACGTTGTGATGTATAAATTTTACAAATGTTTGCCAACATAGTTTGAAAACTCTCGAAAACTGGCATAAAAGGTAAGAGATTCCTTATTTAGAAGCAATAACCGGTTTAAAGCAATTACTTTCGGTCATGAAAGAAATATGCTCTGTTATAACAATGAGTTGAAATCTCTTGCACAATTGTGTAGGATGTCGGATTTAATTTAAGAAAACGCATTACACTTCATCAAATTTATGTAATTATATAACAACCGTATTGATAAAAGAAGTAGTAATACTTTTTTTAATATTTTCGGAGCGGAGCCTATTTTTGCCTTATTTTTATCTATTCACAGTAAGGGTAAATGTATATAAAATTCAACAGCAAAATCCAAAGTAAGTAATAGAACGAAAACATTTTAAAAGGAAATACGTCGCCAGTCAACAATAACAACAAATGCAATTACTAAAATGCACAAATTCAATAATCTTAATAACGTTGTGGAAGTATATATAGAGAAAACAGTAGTAAAAAATGCCGAACCAAAGATTTAAAGGTATAAACTAATGACCGCAGTATAGACTCAGAGAAATCATTAAACGAAATCCACCTCAAGTATAAATTCCCCACTCTTTCTATTGTCAATTTATTATATATATAACAGAAAGAACTGGATTTTTTTTACAAATTACTAACCAGAATAATTTAAAAACATAAATCAGATTAATTAAAATTTTATGAACTATAGTTATGCCTTATTATAATATTCATTTAACTATGTTAAGCCTCATAATTCATATTCCTTTCAGTAAATTATTAACTTCACGTATTATAGAACTAGTTTTCGTAAAGTTTTGTCTCCAAAGTTTTTTATGCAAAGTCATTCGCATGTTGCAGATATTCGGTATTCATGTTTCTCAGACTCAGAGAAAGAAGATTACAAACAAGTAATATAAAAACCAATTTTTTAATTAATTCGTTCTTAGGTCAGCAAAGGAATTTTTTTATTTTAGTTACTTTTTATTAAATGATTATAATAATGGCAATTTTCCATTTTCCTGTCTACATATGGTGTTGGACTATTATATTTTGTTCGTTGCTGTTTATTCGTTTCCTTTTTCCCCCTTTCTAATTTATGAAGTTGATGGCGGTCTCACAACCACAAATGACAATTTTCAACTGGCGGGTTCGAACTCGCAGCCGAAAAAATGCGAATCCAGCGCCCAACCAACCAGGTTATCCGGGCCTGGTGTCTCCTTGCGATTAAAATTCTATTTTAGTTACTTTTTATTAAATTATTACAATTGTTGTTATTTTCGTGTTCCGCTTTACAACGGAAGGAGGGGTGCGATAACTTTTGAGATTATGGACCGTTGAGCACCCGAGTCCAGAAGTCTGACTTCTAGCTCACACACTTCAAAAACACTTTTTATGGGACTGACTGCATTCATTCATCTATCGATCGTAATTTAGATCTAGAACAGAGAACGATCACCTCTGCTCCAGTACGCACTGTAACATCACTCTCGACATGGAGGACTTGTGACCACGACAAATGTAACGTTCACCACACACACACACACACATACGGAAAGACTTCGTTTGGTGCGTTCAAACTTGCAGCCCAAGGGATTCGAAACTAACGCCTACCAACCAGGCTATCTCGACCTGATAATTACAATTACTATAAATAATCAATCAAAAATTTCTACTAACATTGAATTTTCAACTGCAATTGATTATTCGAAACCAATTGTGACTTCTCAAAATGCGTGATTTTACTACACCAGTTGGGTAGTGCAATACAGATTAGAAATTTCTAATGTAGTTATTTTCAATTATTTTAATTCGAAAGTACTTCAAAATGAGTCGAAAAAACTGATTAATTTACAATGTTTATTTTAACTGCATCTAACATTACGAAAATAAACACAATCGTTTAAAATAACCTGCTGAAAACATGTTAAACCTAATCTCATTGGCGTGGGGGGGAAACAAACTGAATTCGTTACTTATTTAGCGATGGAGAAATGTAGTTGAATTTTTGACGAGAAAGTTAGTTTTTAATTAATTATTAAAAAATTAATTAATTAATATTTGAAAAAAAAAAACTGTATTAACATCAAATGTCATCCAATACAAGTTTTTGAAAAGTTACTTGTACTTGATAGGATGACTAAAAAGTATTTTATTAACGATGGAAAAATTTGAGGATATATATAGGGGGAGAGTAAGCTAACAGCAGGAATTGAAATAAATAAAATGCTGAAAGAAAGCACATCGTACCCATCCACAACGTTTGATACTTAATTTTCATAGTTTATCAAATAGATCTCCAAGAGACAAAGGAAGGATAAAAATTTACTTGATTGAGTAATTGATTCATCTTAGTACCAAATTAAACACTGGACTTAAGAAACATGCATGGAGACTAAATGACTATTTTTTAAAATAACATTACCTTTAATTAAATAACTAACTTTTAAAATAACATTAGAAAGCAGGATAAGAACTGAAAATGTATAACTATTTTATATTAAGCATGATAACGTACATTAACAAATTCAGTTTTTTAGAAACGTTAAAATATTTGGAAAATTTGCTAAACAAGTAATTATTTATATAATTGACTTAAAAATAAACATTTGTTTCTCAAATTTCAGTTCAATGTAACTTATTGAATATGGCTTAATCCTTTTTTTAAAAAAACACTTTAAGTCCCTGAATCTTTTTTAATCCTGTTTTTAAGCTTTTCTGAATTCAATAGCCGGAATTAAAAAGGCAGAGCATTCACTAGAAATCATTTCAGTCAAATAATTTGTGAAATTTTTAATTTTTTTCTTTCTAGTAAGTAAAAATATTGCAATTTTCATAAATTAATTGTAAATAAGTTAGATGTAATCTTGTGTCAAATATTAGATGAAACTAGTTGATAGGAAATCTGTATGCCTGAATCTGTATGTAAAAATCGTGTATGCGTATACATGATATTCCAAAACGGAAACACCTTGATATATTATACTTGTCGCACAAAATTATCAAAATGTAGATTTGTATTAAAATTTTTTAATATAATGTGTCAAAATATTGATTATCCATGAGTCAGTCTTTCCGTGAGTGTTTGAGCAATTATTTCAAAATACAAAAAATAGATAAATGAAGTTTGGTACATTGCTTTGACATCTTTACTGCAAAAATATCGAATTTTCACTCCAATATAAAAGATTCAAAATTCATAATTGTTTCTATTCAAATATACTGTTACAAGCGGGCGAACGCTAACGCTCGCCAGAGGTGAAAACGTTGGCGGCGCGTCACAAGGCGCTCTGCGCCAGCCGAGTTGACTTGGCGGGAGGAATATTCTGGTAACCCCGAGTCAATTCTGGCAGCGCCGCGTTTTCTCTCGGTAATCGCCGAAGACTCTCGATACTTTCGCCGGCAATATAAGAGACGGACTGCCGCTTTTTGGCAGTGGATCTCCCTTTGAGAAGAGAAGCGTTTCGCTTACGTGTATCTTTTCGCTTGTTATTAGTGAGCTGTGTTTGCGTTTGCTGTTAACGCTGTGTTATTGAGCTCGCTGTGATTGACTGTTGCTGTGCTATACTATAGCTGTTTTGCAAACCGTGTTTATTGTGCGTAAGACTTGCATTTACGCTGTAAGTGACTGATTATTGCTGAATTGTGTTTTCTGAAGTTTTACTTTTCCGAGTCATCCTGTATATACCTGTAAATAGCTGTAAATAAATTTGTTTGTGCTGTCCTCAAATAAAGTCCATTCAATCCGAACCCGATAAGCTAAAAACGTAACAATACTAAGAAATACGGATAGCGCCACACTGCATAAGCATATGAGAAAATATGATTAATACTACCATTGATCTTTATCATGATTGTAAATCCTTAGATTGCTTTTAATAATAATAATAACAATATAATCTTGATAAAAATTGCTTTCAAGTTTGGGTCCGACAACTTTTAATATCGTTCCACACCAAAGTGTGCAGTTTATGAAGTTTTCTTCCATAAGAAACACCTGCCAAAATTTGAGTAAAGTAATGCAAATTCATTCATTTGATCTTAGTAAATAACAGTTTATGATTTCAAGCCATAGCTATGAACTCTAAAACTTTTCCATATTCATAAAAAGTTTATAGTTCACGCAGCATTGAAGCCTTTATTTGCATTATTTTCCATTGGTAGGTTCTTAAAATCATGTCATTAAAAGTCGTGCTGCATTTTGCACAAGATTTTTCAGAAGCTATGTTATTTATCCATTCAGATTTTAGCCTCTAATGAAGAAGTCTCTTTAGCATAGCAAAGAAAAAATTGCTTAAAAACTGTAAAATAAATGCAGAATTTTTGAGTTTTTTTAAAATTTTATATATCTACCGTTTTACCTAAGAAAATTATCTTCTTTGATAAACTATTAAAAAAATTGTTAAGATAGTTTACAGAGTCAAAACTTTTAAAATGTTATTAGTTAAAATTTTTCAAACATTTAATTTAATTTATTTTGCTATTTCTTTTATCTACATCAAGGTATAAATACTAATAGCCAAGTATTAAAAGTTAAATATTAATTCTTACTAATATTAATAAATATCTAAGCATTAATAACTAAACTTCCCAGATATAAATAATTTAAAAAAATGTTTTTATTGTTTCTTTTATGAATTTGAAAGAGATTATTTCATGCCTTTCATTATACAACTTTAAAAAGTAGTTGCATTATAAAAAATCGAACACATAATTTCATGCTATTACACAATATAAATCTGAAAAGAGAAACAATATAGCAGTATACTTTATTATATTCTTCAAAATGTAAGCTACTTTAAATCACAAAATTCAATCGCATCTGTTTACTTTGAGCGAAGAAAAATAATTGGAGGTAGAGATTAGAGTAAAAAACATAAATTTGCATTTTAAAAATAGTTTAATTGTAAATGCGAAATATATTGAATTTATTAATTATATATCGATAGCAAATTTTCAAATATATTCCTTCTGAGTTTCTAATGCTTCAGTGCGATGTTTAATCTTATGAGAGCATAAAACCGCATTCTGAATAAAAATTCAATGGAACTTTAAAACAAAATTTCGTTCAAATAAGCTTTATCCAAGAAATACTATTGAAACTAAATACAAATTAAATCTAAGTACACACAGATGCTTATGGGACACACAATTTGAGAAAAAAAATTTGTTCCTGTTTTATTCAACTGGATCTTTTTCCTCTCTTACTCCGTGACCATTCAAAACTCCCTTTGCCCTAAAGGGCTCGTCGAGCCCTCAGTTCCTTTGACACTCTTAAATGGTCGTAAAACATCCATTGTGTTGATCCCCTCCGATCCATCAAGATGTCCAAATTTGTTGGGGGAAAGAAAGACGTTAAAATGCGTCGGCAATACTTGGAGAACTGACATCCTCCTACTTTATTTTCCGTGCACAGCGAATGAGCGTCGTTTCTTAGCCTACGTTAAAATACGTGCAGCGCTCTTGCCGTGACGTCTTGCGGCAAAGTAGAAATACGTGTATAACCCTTAGAGGATTAATACAGGAAGGGTTGTGTCACTATAAATCCCATTAGAAGCCTTTACTTTCTTCCATAAGTGTCTACTGGAAGTGGAGGATGTGATTGATGATATAAATTTGATCCACGATTCCCTCTGACTACGACGGCGAATTCGACGAGCAAGCGCTTTGGCCATTTTAAAAGCAACAAGATTTTCAGTTGTTGGGTACCTTCTAAAATTATTCCACAGCTTCTTTTGATTTTTATGACTGTCGTGGCTGGCTTTATTCCACCACGGTCTGCGAAATTTTCGGTTGGTTGGTTGTGATTTTTTCTGGCGCAAAAACCATATTTGGCCATACTTCGCCAAGCAAATGGTAAGAAATTGAGATCGACAATTAAAATGAAGCCAACTACATGTTAAATTATAACAGCAGACCATATCAATAGACAAATGTAAAATTAGAGAGCACAAATGTGAAAAAAAATTTTTAAGGAAACATCGATACAATAAAAACAATACAGTTAATCCATTTAAAAGATCAAACAAAGATGCATCAAAAGACACTAAATGCATATATAAAAACCAATTGTTTTTAAAAATTTAAAAATGTTTGGATGGTATGCTTCACCCACCAGGTCTTG
>JAOUZG010010749.1:0-10176 GCA_026289955.1 Argiope argentata
ATATATATATATAAATATAAAGTTTCATCGAGTTCCTTTAAAGAAAGTGAATAGCGTGAAGACAATCAACAGATTTCTGCAGAAAACAAGAACGATGTTTATTTACACAAAGTACACGAGCACAAAAAGGACGAGTACAAAGACGACATGCATGTCCATCCGATACGAACACAGGACAGCACACGGTAGTCCACATGTAGCAATCGACCACAGCAAACAAAGAGGTCAGATATAATCTAGTAGTAGAGGGGATCTTTGGGGATTCGCTCTACAGTCTCTCCAGACTGCTGAAGTTCTCAATGACTCCTTGATTTAGCTACCGACTCTCTACCATACGACTGTCTACAGCAAACACTACATTACCGCAATTCCGCAGTATAAAAAAGGATTTGGCTCATAACAGTTCCGTGCCCTCTTCAGCTCCAAGAACTCCAACGTTTCTTCCCTATCCTCTAGAAGACTCGTTACCCATCTTTTACTCCAACTCCACTTCATATTCAATTTACTTCTCCTTTCAATTCGAATCACCCTGAAGCTTGAGACTGGTGGCCTATTATAGCACCCAGGAGGTGGCAGAGATTATTCTAAGTCAATCAGAGCGCATCTCAGTTTCTATAGGAAAGATCGTTAAAATTCTCGAGGTTTCCAGCAATATCAGTTTTATTCTCAAAGTTGCCAAACCCGTCACCAAGTTGCCAAATGGGCGCCAAGTTTATCACCAAGCTCTGTTATCATTGACGCGGTACCCGCTCAGCTCTAAATAGGACGATTCGTAAAATGGTATTTCTTACGATGACACTATTCATGCTAGAAAACAAAATTACAGTTTTGTAACAGTATATATCAACGTCAACAATATTTTCTACAATCTTTATTTAAATATTAAATAAATGTTTTTAGAATTTTTTTAAAATTAGTAGATTATTTTAAGACTTTTTCCAACATTCAGAATTATGGAACTAATCGATTTTTTCAAGTGACCTCCACAATTAATCTTAAACATTTTAATCCGAATTTATCAAATCGGAACGATTTGGGGGTATCTCATACCTGTCTTCTATATCTCAAATTTAAAAAAAAACGCATTCTCTATTCTCTAATACATATTTCTTTTTAAAAAACATTAAATTTTCTGTCCATTCACCAATCCAAAAAAATTCTTTAAACACGATCTGCAGTCAGGCCTCTTCTGACGATGGCTTTAGAATTCCAAGATGATTCCTCCTTCCTCCAGATGCTGAGTAGGCAATGATCCCTAAGCTTAAACAAAGGGCATCTGAACGATGGTGTGTCTTTGGTTTAAAAACCTTACAAGCATTGATATGTTATTTATTGGGCATGGACGAGGCAAATCGCCTTCCTTATGTCCGTACAGCATTCGCACCCTCGCGATCTTTCACATAACAGAAAAACATGGAAAAGAAAATAGAGACCGCCTATTACGATGCCCGCCACACCGTATTAGATCAGCAGAAACATTTTTTTGTCATGTTTATTTGTTTACCGAAATCTTCAATAAACTACGAATGATAGAAATGAAATGAAATCAAGTGTATTTTAGTAATTTGTTGTTATGAATGATGCTTTTTTTTTCAATGTTTTAGAGCTTAAATTTAGATTATGGTTAAAAAATACTTTTTATAAGGAAGGAAGAAATGCATAAATAAATACTTAACTCGGGGTTACATTGTCCTTTTTTTCTCTTTATAATCACATTAATGGGAAAATAGGATATATTAGGAATTGGTATATTGTAAAGAATAAATGTATTTTAATTCATTATTTCATGTATTTGAAATTATATACAATGACTTTTCATTTAATAAGCCTTATAATTTTTCGTATGTTTCTCCTAATACAAAACACTCCGTTCGGAAATTAATTTTTTACATTATTCTATGGGGAAAGCATAAGTCATATATAATATCATCCGTATACAAGTAATTGCTTTTGTATAGTGATTATGTTTTTCGGTTACAAGCGAGGACGTTGTGAGTTTAGTCCTCCGGGTATTTAACCATTCACTCACAATGGTGAGCCATGACCTAGAATAAACAATCTTTGCCCAGCTGTGATGGCACCCTCTACCTCCAGCAAAAGTCGTTAGTCGCATGAGAAACAACAGTCAAACACCCCACCAACTCACACCCACCCACGCCATGAAAACTTGGCGTAAATGCATCGTTCGTCTCACTACCGACTCACTAGTGGGCAGGTATGGGGTAAAAGCTTCAAAAGTCAAATAACATTCTTACACGAGTAATTACTTTTGTATAGTGGCTATATTGCTCGTCTACAAACCTTAACGTTGCGGGTTCTGTCCTACCTTAACCCCACAATCTAACCATTCACCCACGAATCCATGGAAAATATGACATTAAGTAATTCTACAAAATTTCATTCATTGAAAATAAATACCAAGGAAAATTTAAAATGATATAATTTATTATTTTTAATTGTTAGGAGATTTCGACATTAAGTTTATTTCATAATTTAAAATTCCGTTATCTCTCGTATTTAATTCTAAAATGATACAAATTCTTTTCTACCTTCTGTTGTGCGTCATTAGTTTGAATAAATCACCTCACTTAATATCAAACATATAGCTATTTAATCGGTATCGCATCAGACATTTTGCCAACCTAATAAACGTAGCTGTTGTAGTTTAGTGTAGTTATATTAAAGTCCCTTGTAAAGCAACACTAAGGCTATTTAAAGACGAATCTCGTAATTTTACACAATGGTCAGATAGCGAGAATGGCACCTTAGCTGGAAACCCTATTCTTTACACCACACCAGATAATCTTAATTAATATGTAAATAAAAGATTTAGACACGGTAAAAATACTTGTTATTAAGTTTGAAATAGAGGAGGGAAGTCATCTAATGACTGTCTATGTATTAATAAATTAGAGACAGTGGAGAATAACAGCCGTTTGGAGAGACGCTAGAGTCAAGCTACGAAGATTCCCTCTCCTGCCGAATCCTGTCTGGCCGTTTTGTGTGTTGGTGCTGTTAGTACTACAGGTTACGACTTATAGGCTACTGTGTGTTAGTCTCAGCAGTATACATTTGTCGTCTTTGTTCTAATATCTTCATGTTAAATAAATGTCGTCATTATTTTCTACTATAGGATTGTTTATTTTAGTTTCGACCAACAAATAAAAAAGACCCCAGAAAGAGTAAGTAGAAATCGCAACAATAAGAACATGGAATAATAAATACAGAAAACTCAACCTCCAATATAATATGCTCGAAAAATTCGGAAGAAAAAGTTTTTATAAATCTTTTTTTAATTAATTGTCATATTTTCTTCATATGTCATAAATTTTAGGATTCCCTAGTAATCTACATCGCAAGTAAACAACATAATCTACCGAACATTCAGACCGAGTTTCCAATTTCCAAAACATCAACACATTCTTCAATTTCTCATCAATTCTAAGATATTTGAAAAATGAGTTAATTTCTCCCATATTCAAGTTCGCGCCGAAGATCCTTTTTCTGTCTTGCCTTCATATCGCATTCTTAAAAAAAGAGAAATGGTATGGAAGTTTTTCTTTAAAACTGTATTTAAAATTGGTTTCTTTTTTCTAGCCTGCAGTTCCAATAAAGATTCATTTTTTTTGCCAGCACATTTCTTCAATGCATTAAAAAAATTCCTTTTCTTGGATGGAAGAACAGAAATTATGTCGCCTTCATATGGTTCGAAACATTTTTACATTTATGTTTTTCTAGAAGGTCTAAATATGTTTATGCTTGTAGGAATTTGCTTTAGTCAAAAATGAAAAGCGAATTTTATTATTTTTTTCAAAGACTTCAGATTGATATTTTGTTTTTTATTTTAGAAAAAAAAGTTTTTATCAGTCGGGGTTGGCCGAAATTTTTATCTTCATCATATATCCATGTGTCATGTTGATATTACAAATAAATAGTTCCGTTACGGCCGGGATAGTCTGGTTGGTAGGGCGATGAATTCGCAACCCTTGGGCTGAGAGTTCGAAGCTGCCAGTTGAAGACTCTACATGTGTTTGTGGTGGTTGACGCATGCTTAATCTCTCGCTATCACCAAGTCTTCCCTGTTGGGAGCAATATCACTGTTGTTTCGGGGTTAAAAGTAATAGTTCTCGTTCCAGATCTAAATTACGATCTGCGTATGAATGAATGAAATACATGAATGAAGTCCGCCTCGTAAAAAGTGTTTGTGATGAGTGTGAGAAAGAAGTCGAACTTCGCCCTCAGATGATAAGGGTTCATATCCTCAGAAACTGCACCATTCTTCTGTTGTAAAAGTAGAACACGAGAACCAAAATAACTGGGCTAACCTTGGCGATAAATTTAAAACACCCTCAGATCCTTTTAGAATAGTAATTCCCGGATTTGTAAACAATGTAACCTTCTTTTTTGAAAACCGATTTCCGCCCCCAATTCATTTTCTGTTTGCCGAATTTTTTTACAAACGAAAAAGAAAATTGTACAAAGAACAAAACATTATTAAAAATAATAAAGTTTTGTTCATAAATTAAATAAGATATTCGTCACTATACGCCTTTTCAATATAGAAATTGCCACGTTTCACGGTTTCCTAATTCAGTAACATTACAAAAAATGAATCAAAAATACTTTCCGGTGGGGAAAGTTTTTAATTTTTTCAGGAACCTTACCAATATTATCCATTAAAAATATTTCATTATTTTTTTCAAATTAGAAAGAATAGTTATGAACCACATTTCAAATCCAAAGAATATAGAATTTTGAATGCAGAAATTTCAATATTTTACAGGAAAACTGATTAATTTTAAAAAATTACTTCTATACAACATAGTATAAAATGAAGTCTCCTGAAAGTGTCTTTATGTTAGAACCACAAAAACTCAAAAAATAATAAACGAATATTGGAGATATTTATACCTTTTTGTACAGCGTTTACTGTGGAAAGTTTTAGTACGTCAAAGCCATATCAAAATAATAAAAGGAATTTTACAGTTGTGATTTCAAATTTGCACTTATCCACGCACGCTTGAAAACCCCAAACTGCAAATAGCTTGAACCGTGGTGCAAAAATCCCATACATTTCTTTGATTACGTCTGATTTTCAACAGCTATTCAAAATTCACCATTCTGAATTTAACTTTAGCGAAGAATTTTTTTTCTCATGGACACATTTATGTGGCTTTTTCTAGGGATAATTTGCTTAATAAAAGAATGTTGATTCGTCAAATACCTTATAATATATGCTCCCGTGATTGAATCGTTCACCAACTCCAAAGAAATTTTTTTTTATTTCTGTTGGGTTAGGTCTCGGCTTTGAAACCGGATTCTTCTGAAGATGGGTACCCGACGTAAATCAGTCGGAGTCAAACGTCTTACCCCTCCTGTTATGAGGAAGTTTTGAATGGGAGTGTCAAATCGTGTCATTCTCATCATCTGACCTCGGTTCAAAATTGCGTAGTTCTTCCAAATTAGCCCTAGTGTTGCTTTTAAATGGGACGTTAATATAACTAAACTACAATCATTGAGGAAGTGGTGGTCTGGTGATAAGGTCCCGGCTTGCGAACGGGAGGGTTTCAAGTTCTAGGCTTGATTCCACCGGAGAACCGTCGTTAAAATTATTATCTAATTTTATTATTTGGGTTTCGTGTACTTTAAATCCGTCAGGGCCAAACTTTCTCAATTTGGTGAAATTTGAGGCTTTGAGAAGGGGAAACCATATCAAGAGCTGCCCTCGTCATCTCACTTTGGTTAAAATTCAGTTAACCCTAATGTTATTTTAAAATGGGACGTTAATATAACTAAAATAAAAGAAATTGTTTCATAGGATATGATTTGGAAATTTTTCAAATTATTTGTAAGAAAGAGTTTCTCCATTGACTGTGTCAGAGAAAATAATTTATTCTTCTCATCTAGAAAATATTTATTTAAATTAAAACAATAGAGTTACATTGCTCACTATTGTTTGACATTAGAGAGAATTGGTCAAAAACATTTCACATCAAATTTTGATTATTAATAGCAAATAGTTAAGCTACTAAATTAGGCCAACAAAACCATATTCCTATGCTGTCATTTAGATGCGATTCTGTGTATTTATATTTCAAAAATAAAAAAATTGAACTTTGTGTATTACTACTTATACTATTTTTAATATAACACAAGATGAAATTTTAAGCAATCATTTATATCTAAATACTTCATATTAAACCAGAAACTATCAACTCAGTGTTTGATTTCTGTCCAACGGGGCTGATACTTTTGACATGTTTTGACATTTTATAAAGTACCCTTGATCGGATTTATTCACTTGCAAGGGAAAACACACAAGCACATGCTATGTTTATTTCAGACATCCTATGAGACGCAGGTTTCATTTCGGTTGGCGCAAAGTTTGTGCAAACATTTCGAAGCAGCTGCTTTTAAACATTTTGAAAGTCATTTGCGAGCTTTTGTTGTCAATGAAATAAAATCGAGGGCATCTGGATAACACCTGCACTAGTAACCTAAATAACTTTGTAATGCTTTAATATTTAGAGTGATGCGTAATGCGTGCTTGCTTTATAATTTTTTATTTTACTTTTTAAGAGCAATTTGAACTATAATAAAATTAAAATTAAACCTTCTATCGTACATTTTAAGCTATCATGTGAGAATCTTATTATTTTTTTATCTTTAATCATTATTTATCTTAATCAATTTAACTTATAAACACATTTCAACAAATTAGAAAAATTTGATGCGACTTCTCTCTCTGTCTCACTCTCTCTCTCTTTATATATATATATATATATATATATATATATATATATATATATATATAATCAACTGAATAATTTCTCGATTCTTTATTATCCAAACATAGTTGAGTAAACCTTCATGAACGAAACTATAATTAGAGATGATAAAAATTTAAATTTTGGCAACATACATCAATAAGAAATGCTAGGAGAATAAACATAAATATTTATTTTTTGATTTACTTTTTAATTTAACTTAACTGGAAATTATATATTTCTTAGTTACAATTCACTTTTTAAACTTTATATTTATTTAAATCAATAATCGAATTAATATTTTTTATTACCTTATTATTTAGCTATTTAAAATAAAACAGAAATAATAAATTTTATGCTATGATAATAAACATCAAAGAAAAAAATATAGAATGTTTCCACCAGCTACCTCAACACTAAAACTGTTCAGTTTCAACTCATCATTGATACAAACTGTTATAATTTGAATATTTATTTCATAAACAACGAAAAACTAGATATTTTTTTTCTTAAAAATATGATGATTTGTTTAGTTAGACCGACTTTAGCTGTATGATTCAGAAATCACTATACATTTTTTATTCATTTAAACAGTATTGGAATAGAGAAACTTGCAATTTATTATCTGCACAAAACATAGTGATTGATATAACGAATATGATATAGATTTGACTTTAGACTTGCAATAATATTCCACAATCTAATTTAAGAAAGTTTCTCACGCTTACAATTTTTCAGCTGTGGTGATAAATGATTTCATCTTAATAATACATGTGCATAACTACACTTCTTGTTATGTTACTATTTTCAGAGTTTTCATCGGAAATCTGTTAATAGAAATCGTAGCCTTTAAATAATTTGATATACATACATTTTTCTGAAGTCAATGAACTTAATTCCAATGCCATTCGACTAGCTGCCGCCGTTCACATACCCTAAAGAAATTTAATCTTAACTTGGCAATGCAGGAAATAGCTAGATATCTTGCAGGAAACGTCTCTGATCGCCATCGTGAATGAATTTCATGTACGTGTTAAGTTCATTCATGAATCTAGAACTGTGTTTAGTGAACTTCTGAAACCCAGAGGTCAAATCTGTTACTCCCGACAAGTTAAAAATATTTCGAAATCTATAAATATTATAAATAAATAAAATATTTGTTTAGATTTAATTCTATTAACTTATTTTTGCCTTATGTACAATCCGGATATAACCGAAATTCCTAAATTTTTGTTTTCTATTAGGATTTTATGGAAAATTTTGTAAATGTAGTGGTTTAACCCCTTGACATTCGAATTTAATTTTCTAATGAGATGACACTTCCTATTCTGTCCATTTGATTTTTTTTAATAATATCTGGAGCATTAGAGAAATTAAAGCATTTCGAATTGATTTCTATGGTTTAGTTGCAGACTTGAACCTAAAAATTCAGTTATTCAATGCGCATGTCAGACACGTCATTGTATGCGAATGGGTTAGTGTCGATTTCAATTTCATTTCAAGATATATGCGCGTAAAAAAGTCCTATAATTTATAAGATACAATTTCTCGAACGTGAAACCTTACTACCACGGCATCGCTGTATTCATGTGAGGGAAAGAATAGCTGATAAATAAAAGTTTAAAAAACCAATAGTCTGCTTTATCCCGCTTGTCGCAAAAGGTAGTACAACTACAGATCAATACAATCAAGATTATGATTAAAATACTGCAAAATAAAGACTGACTTATCTTTTAACTATGAATTATTCACCCATATAGTTGTATCGTTCGTTTTTTAATATCTTCTTTTTTGAAATTTTTTGATGTTATATTCATAGCGTTTTTCTGTAATAAAATGTCAAGAAATACACGTAATTAAAATATAACCATAATTAACTTCTAATTGTTTTTCACTTATTTATATATTCATTTTGAATGCGATTTGATTTTATATCATCCGAAGAGCATTAAAACATTTCATCTTACAGATAACTGTTCTAAAAAAATCTTGCATATTCTGTTCAATTTTTTTATCTAAATAATTTTAAATGCGGTCTCTCTTCTCTATATTTGTCAAGTCGTCTGAATGATGTAAGTAAAATAATTATATAATCGGATCTAAATTTGATTGACTCTTATTAGTTTTTTTTTTTGTCGAACTCTTATGGGAATTCTTCTCAAATCAAGATCTGATGCAGACATTTTTAAGTGCAATTCCATGTCTCACAGGAAATTACTAATGATAGGTGATAAAGAGGAAAATAAACAATCATATCCTGTCAGTTATCTGACCTGTTTCCTAAATTACGCCTCTTATAAATGAATTACTGACGATTGATTCCAGGAAAAATAGCATATCACGTGACAAACAAAATGATGAATGTAAACAATGTCCGCAATTGTGATGACAATTTTTAATGATGATGAGGTGGCGATCTCATTGTCTCTATTAAAAGGGAATTCATTATTAATCTCTTGCCATATAGTGACGTGCTCTGAACTTTATACCTAGTCATGGAATTATCGATAATGAAACTATAGCATAGTCACTAATAGGAATTGAAATCAGAAATTATGAAGATTCCGATTATTCTAGAGCTCTTTGGATTTTCATATACATAATCAGAGCTAGTGATCTGTCTGACACTCCCTTTTTCATGAGCTTTGAACAAGGCTAGGAGCACCGCGAGCTCTAATATTTATGTTTTCACTATCCTATAAATAAGTATCCCATGCTTCTTAGTATAATGAAGAAATCTCTGTTTATACTTTAGGCAACTTTTTCAGACCTTTTGAATCCAAAATTCGAAGCAGAATGTAATATAACACGGCACATTTCATTTATCTCGTATCTATTATCAAGTAGTTCCGTTCTTCAATTATTTATAGCTTCATATATGGTCGCAGATCGATAGATGCTCATTTATAGATTTACAATTCATATGTTAATAATTTGCACTAGTTTTATACAACTAGATACTATCTAATGGAATACAACCTAATAGGATAAGATGTAGTGATATCTATTGCATTTATTCGGATTGAGATAAACGGACTAACTTCCTGTGAATAGGCGTTGCTCAAATTTTGTGAATTACTATGAATTATTCATTGACGGTTGAATTCTTATTTAAGTAAAAGTATATTAGATAAAATAAATATTCTCATTTGTTATAAAAAATCTATACTCCTAATATAAATGTGAAAGTTTGGATGGATGAATGCTGATGTTGATCAGTCACGCCAGAAGAGCTGAACGAAATTATATTTAGAACAGAGGTAAATTATAGTATAGAATAGAACATAGATTACTTTTTATACCGGTTGATAGGATTGATTATTTTTATTGATTAAAAAATAACTATCCCCCAAACAATGTCTTCACCACTAAGCCAATAAGACTTCAGTTTTTTTTTTTTTTTTTTTTT
>JAOUZG010010760.1:0-17686 GCA_026289955.1 Argiope argentata
AATTTTACTCAAAATTTGATAGATGTATGCATATTTTGTGTAAAGAACGTATGCGAAATTTCGATGGTCTAGATCAGGGGTTCTCAAACTTTTAGACATTGCGACCCCATTTTTAGACTAAATATTTTGGCGACTTCCTAATGTTTTAACTCTTGTCTAAAGTTTAGACAGATATTTTAAAATTTTTACTCGTACGCGAGAATTTGCAGAGTATGTGTCGGGTATTGGCGCCACATCCCTTGACACTTCATCTTTCTCATTACTAGTATCATCTCATCTTGGAACTTTGATTGAAGAGTTTGCAGATTACATTCCAGTTAAGGCTATGAGTGGGGGTTCTGTGGATAGTCAATCCGTTCAGTGAGAAAGCTGTAACAAAAGCTGAGCTAAGTGTCCGTCATCAAGATCAACTGATAGAGATTTCTAGTGATCAGCCTGCTAAAGTAACTTCTAACAAAGCTTATATGGACAAATTTTCGATACATGTTAAAAAGGAATACCCAGAACTGTCCACAACAACATTAAAAACTTTGGTGCCATTTTTTACACATTACAACTGTGAACAAGGATTCTCCATAACGATAAATTTAAAAACAAAATCAAGAAATCGTTTGACACTGGAAAATGACATTGTTTTGTGTGTTAGAAAGCTCATTCCAGACATTAAAGAATTAGTTAATTCCAAACAAGCTCATGTATCCCATTAACTAATAGAACGCAAAAACCAACTTGTTTGTGTATTAAAAGCTTTACTTGTACACTTTTTTTTAATGAATACTACAGCAATAAATTCGTTTTCTTTATTTTTGTTCTACATCTCGCGACCCCCTGGACAATCCCGTGAACCTCTTGGGGGTCAAGACCCACCTTTTGAGAACCCCTGGTCTAGATAAAAAAATCTTTGAATTTATCTTTTTCACAACCTGATAGAGGGAACTTGAACCAAAATATGTTTTTCGAGCTAATGGTGGTTTTAAACTTATAACATCATAAAAACTTCGAGTTCAAAATATGTTCACAGTTTATATACTTTATATCTATCACATATAGGAGAAATTAAAAAGGAATGACACTTTTAAAAACAAAAATAAACATATTAAAAAAAATTAATAGTAATGCAAATTTACTTATTTCTATAGAAAAGCCTTATCTTCCAGTTATTTCAAATGAACTAGTTTTATTACAATTTTTGGAAACAATAAATCTTGAACATAAAGATTTTAACCTTGTATCGTCCTGCTCTTTCAAAAATTAAATATTTTTACTATCATTTCATTACATTATATTGTTTTGGGAATGAGATTTGTAACATCAACAAAAATCCGTAGGCGAAAAATGAAAAAAAATATTATCTGCACGAACATCTCGAAAAATAAGCTTTTATTAACATGTTGCCATTGCATTTACAAAAGCTCTGATTTTAATAAAAACTAAGTTAATGACTACATCGAATAAAACCTAGAAAAAATGTCATTTTGAGCGCGTGATTATATGAAATGAAATAAATAGGAAATGTGATATTTTTAAAACAATAAACGCGAGACAAAGTTTTTTGGTTCGTTTGTAAAAATAAAGTGATTCATTCAATGAAAGAATTAAAATGAATAAAAATATAATGTAACTTGCACGAGCACGTGATGCTTGGCCGTTCAAGAAATAATTTTCTTACACGATACATTGAAATATGCATAGCAAAATTCATTTTAATTTTTTTAAAATTTTGTTCTGATAACTTCATCGAAATTTGAGAACTTCTTTGTGAAATATAATACATTTCATTATATTACAAAATGCTTACCTTATAAAGCTAACAATAACGAATGAAAAAAATTATTTGTTTTGTTGTTTCTTTCTTTGAAAAAAAATTAATTCTTTATATATTATAAAAAATATATATAAAATATTTACTACTCTTTGTTTGAAAAAAAAAAACATTTCCTAAAAACTTCCAATTTGAATACAGTTGGTAAAAATATATGGAGATTAGTTCTAATTTTACTTATGCTGAAAATTTATTGAATTTTATATTTTAATACTTTACAATCAAAATACGATAGAAATGTGAATAAGTTTTTAGAGGAACTAATAAAAATTCCGGAACTATCTCAGGCGATTCTCGAAAATCATCCCAAGAGTATATTCAAATATGCGGGGAAATATCACTTAATCCCGTTTCTTGAAACTGCCATCTATTGGGGGTTTTATAAACTACTGCTTTTCTCTCGGTAAATGAGAATTATTACGATTAAAGTTGTCTTTTATTTAATTGTGAAAATTAATTTAAAATTACGTTTATTGATTAATATTCCCGAATTATATTTGGCTCAAATATAAATTCTCAGTAGAAACATTAAAAGTATTTTCGTCTCAAATTTTATGAATGTTTTTTTTTAATTTTATGATTTTTACTATTTTTTTGTTATTATTTCCTTATATCAGCATTGTATTTTTAAAGTAAAGTTACCCTTTTTATTTGAATTTAAAACATAATTCATATATTTAATTTTGTCAGTTTTTCATTAATAATGGGATGTTGTTTTTGTGTTGAAACAGTTCCAAAGTGTTTAAATTGTGGCTTTATTCTTTAAAAAATTAATAAATGAAATTAGTTTATTAAATTTTAATGAACTCTTTTAAAGAAAGAAAATTTGATAAATATTTAATCCTATCATTTAAAGGTCCTATGATTATATATAGATCTCCTGTAAATTGATAATTAAAATAATAACCGAAATGAAAACTACGATATTTTTTTCAACGAAACACAGAAGTTTGTCTAGAATATAACGTATTCGAATAAAAAAAATATCGTAATAAAAAATGCATTTTTTATGATAAATAAATATTAAATCTTAATATATATATTCCATCTTAATATATCTCAATATATATCCCATTTTCTATTCATTCTAAGTATTCATTAAGATTTAATAAACTTCGATATTTTCTTCAACGGTGCACAGAAGTTTATCTAGAAACAAAAAAAAAATACCGCTGCATTTTTTTAATGATGAATAAATATTAAATATATATATTAATATTAAATAAATATATATATGAAGAATATATATATATATGAAGATTGAATAAACTTCGATATTTTCTCCAACGGAATTATAAATGCAACACGTTTATTAAATCTAAATGAACTCTTTTAAAGAAAGAAAATGTGTTATATATTGAATCTGATCATTTAAATGTCATCTGATAATTTATAGATCTTATATAAATTGATAATTAAAATAGTAACTAAAATGAAAACTTCGATATTTTCTTCAACGGAGGTTTGTCAAAAATATAACATATGCGAATTAAAAAATATCACTAAATTTTTATGCCTATAATAAATAAATACAGATTTAAAATAAGCATAATACCTGATGTAAACGCGGTTTGTACAAGCTTATAACATTTTTTTTATCTTCTGTTGCGTTGCTGATCTTAAATTTCCGTGTCGATGATAAATCAAATAAATTTTAAACATTAAGTTCATAAAACCAAGAATGGATTATATGAATTATTAAACTCTAGTCACCAAGATTGACTAGTGTTTCTTCAGAAATATTGGTTTCTACCCACTTTTGGTTTTTTTCAGTCCAGATAATTAGTTCTTTAGATTATTAAGTTATTTACTGATTGCATTTAAAAGTGATTTATTTTGTTATTTTACCCTCTGTCAACACATCCTATGATTTGGCATTTAAATCATTTTCTATTGCATTCCACATTTTCTGTAGTTTAGGATACTTATTTTTTTTGAACAGATTCTTATAATATTATATTTTTACAGTGTAATATGTAATATTAGTTCACTTCCTTTGAAAACTGTTTCAACTAATTTGCAAACATAGCGTCAAAATAGTGATTTTTAAGAATTACGCAGTCTGAAGGTTATAGCGATCGAAATCGCGATACGAACCAGCGACGCTAGGGCCAGTAGCCGAGTAACATGACCATAATATAAAAGTCGACTTCGCTATCGCAATGTTATCTATCTTATAAGGCTATCGCTACAAGGGTAAAAGGATTGAAAAACCTTCATTTCATTGAATCAGCATTGTGCCATTTAAAAAGTATAAATATTATAAAATAAACGAGGAAGTGGAATTCCTAGTATGAAGTTACTGATTGGCAAAAAAAAAGGCTATAGATTGTCTTGATGAGTTTGAGTTCCATCATAGTATTTCAAAACGGTTCTTCATATATGAAAGCAACGTTTTGAAATACTAATTATGTCATTAATTAACTTAAAAATATTGTTATATATTTTTATTCATTTGTAGGATAATATTTTTAGTTTATATACAAGGTGATCAAGAGATAATAGGATGTGTTTAGAGCCCTGTTAAGTTTTTAAAAATGAGTTCTTTTTTTTTCGCTAATAACCATAGAATATCAAAGTAGACAATGTTTAAAACTATTATTCTACACAAATAGCTTAGATAATTTTGAAGCAAATATGTTAAGATTTTCGGAAAATATGAATATTGAGATATTGTTTTTCTTTCATCATGTCAGAACAAGATGTTATTTTGGGAATGAGGTTTGTGGCGTCAACAAAAATCCATAGGGGAAAAATAAAAAAAAATCTATAAGTGAAAAATTAAAATGTTATTATTTGCACTAGCATCTCAAAAAAATTCAGCTTTTAATAAAGCGTTGTCATTTCAGTTACAAATGCTTTGATTATATAAAAAAAACTTAATGACTACAGCAAATAAAACCTAGAAAAATGTCATTTTGAGCACGTGATTATATAAAATGAAATAAATGGGAAATGGGATATTTTTAAAGCAATCAATACCAGACAAAGTTTTTTTTGGATCGTTTGCAATACTAAAGTGACTCATTCAATGAAACGGTTAAAAGGAACAAAAATATAATTTAACTTGCACGAGCACGTGGTGCTTGGCCGTTCAAGAAATGATGTTCTGACACGATACATTGAAATATGCATAGCAGATTTCATTTTAATCTTTATTTTGTTTTGAAATCTATAAATTTTTGAAAGAATGAATATTTGTCAAGACTTGAAACTGTAAATCTAGCAGAAATATAACATGTAATTGTTATTAAATTCTATTAGTTGAACTTTTAATTCAAAATATTCCCTGAGAATGTAGATATTGTTTAAGAAACTTTAACTACTTTTTATATCTTTTTTGACATACAAATATAAAAACTTGAATTTTATAAAAAAAAAGTTTTAATATGTTACTATATAACTTGAAGGTATGGATTTTTTTTTCCAAAATCGTTGCTTAGATTTAATAATATTTTACACTTTCTTTTACACTTTGTATTACAGATTAAAAATTCTAGAAGCATTTATATAACATCGAGATTTGAAAGAAAATGAATTTAATTTAAGTTAATTTCCATCCATCTCTTTCTATTTGGTGTAGCATATTAAAAATGTAAGATTAACTACAAATAAAAAAATAACATAAAACTAAAATATTGCTACGAATAATCACCTGCGGGCATTTTATGTAAAGGGTATAGGGTGTGAAGACGCAATCAGAAGGCCTGAATAAAGAAAACAATAACGGAATTTATTTAAGGGAAGACATTAACACAAAGACGACGAATATGAAGACGACAATAATGTGCAACCGAGTAAACAAGGCACAGCACGGAGAGCAGGACTTGTCACAAAGCAGTTCAGTTTAGCATTCACTTGAGCACCACAACGTGCTGGGTTTCCATCGGACTATTCTGCCGTTGCTTCTCTATCAACTAGAAGTTTTGTAACTTGCTTTTCGGTCCAACTGAGATTCCATTCCAATTCAATCCATTCCTCAACTTGAGAGTGCTACCCTTTTAGAGCTACCTAGAGGCGGGCCGAGATTCTTCTAGACCAATCTGGGTGCATACATGTTTCTATTGGACGGATCCTAAAGTTTCATTCTCCTGATCTGGAAGTTTCAAGTAATTCCCATTTTGTCTCCAAATAAGTCGTCAAGTGGTTACCAAGTTTCTCGCCAAGCTTAGAGATCACCTGCTTAGCTCGCAACAGGGCTGATGGTAAAACATTCTCTCTTATAATGACATTGTTCGTATTGGGAAATAAAATAACAGAATTCTAACATTACAAATCTTTACCGCATTAACATATTTTATCTCAATAAGAAATGGAATTAAGTGATTCGAAATTAGGTTTAAGAATATACCAAATGTATAATTTTATCTAGAAGTTTTTATTTTTTCTAGAAGATTATAATAAACTTAACTTCAGATGCTTGCATTTTTCTCGTTCTGATGGATTTGTTTCTGAGAGTAAACATTATATAATGAACTTCGAATAGATTGTATGCTGACACAAAATTTTATTTTTTGTCAAAAGTAATTTAGCATTTAAGAACATCAAATCGCCAAAAATAAATTATATTGCGCTTCAGAGGTACAATTACATTATATTATTTCTCCATTAAAGTTCTCGCAATGAAATTATCCTCGATTCTTACATTTTTCTTTCAAAACATCAAATTTTGAAAGAACCTCATTTTTCATTCATATGCCAAAAATGAAATTTTTTCCATATCTTTTATTGACATGCCATTCCAAAAACTACAAAATTTAAAAAAATAGAATTTCAAAGGAAAGAAACACAGCTCCTTAAAATAACCATGAATTTAACTATATATTTTATTGTCGAATAGTCTTCTCTTTCCATATATTTAAATCGAATATTTTTCATTTTTTTTTCAAAGCTGAATGCATTTCTTTTGAGATGCAACAAACCAAATCAATCATATATGGTATTATCCACCAAACAAAAGACAAAAGAATAAAAATAATAATTCATAATAAAGTCGTGACGTACTGAAATTTATATAAGTCAACATTGGGATTTTTTAATGCTACAAACTAGTAAAAAAAGACAAGAGAAAATTTCAAATAAATAATTTCGAAAGTATAAATAAATAACAAGAGAGGGAACTTTTGAATGTTTTGATATTTATTGAGTCTTTCATACAACTTATTATGTCTAGAACTTTCTCTCTACTTTTGATGATGTCTGCTGGGGTGAAAAAAATAACAAACAGAGAGTTAAAAAATAAGGAAAATAGTATATTTTCCCCCTTTTTTTTATGCTTGAATGTAAAAACACTCCCTGTAAGTCACTTTTAAATGTTATTTTTTAAAATTTGTTTGATAAACTTTGAAAAATCTATTATAAGAATTTTCTTTTTTGAAATTTTTTCGCTACAACTGTAATTTGCTTATGTCTTGAATGTAATTTCTTCTTGACAGCTCTATATAAATTATTTCTTCCATTTTATTTTTAATTTATGTTTAACTTAAGTATTATTGAGTGTATTAATACTAGATTTAAGTAAATTTAGACGTGAGGACGTAAAACTTATTATTTATTTTGTACTTTGTGAATGCGTACTTTAACTTTCTCATTTTGTAACTGATATTTTTTTTAATTCGGGAACAAATAATTCTTCTTTTTTTACTTTTTTGGAGATGTCTCATATCTTAAAATATTTTCGTAAATATATATTTAAAAAGATTATTTTTATGGCGCATATTCCTAACCAAGTTGATATTTCTAACATTTCCAGATGGTCTATCTTTTCTAATATCTCTATATCTCTATAAACCTCCAAAAAATCAATGAAAAGGTTTGAAAAATGAAAAAGTCTTCTTTAGTAAAACTTCACAATCAAGAATATCGAGACGGTATTATTCTTTATCAATTTTATATCAGTGACGTTCAAGAAAAAAAATTCCAACCATGTTCGTATGCAAGCACCTAGGTCTATCCAATATTAATATTTTAGATAATCATCTACTATTTCCTATTAAGTTTAGCCTTAATTTACCTGCTATCAAAATGCAAATGCATAATTTGGTACCAGTTTCAAAATTTACTTATTTCAATTTTTTATGTATATATAAGAATATTTTCAGAATGAGTCTTTCTTTCATTTATTTTACTGTCAACTTAGTTTTTTTTAAAAAAATAAATATTTTATATAGTTATTTTCCAGTTTCCATTCGAGATTAGGACAGTTTTAACATATAGAAGTTGGAAAAAAAAGTTTCGACACTGTATTTCGTTTCTTTGTTGCCACTTAAAAACTTTTCTTTTAATTAGAATGTGAAAATATTTCAGTTGTGAAGAATTTGAGATTAATATTTTGAAATTTACTAAGAATTTCTTTAAAAAACTTTAAAAAAATATACCTGTTTCAATCTAAATCCTTTAAAATAAAATAATTTTCTTCAAAATTATAAAGTACTTTTTATTCATAGCATATTAGCAGAAACGAGTTTTAATTAAAACATTATTCAAAAAATATATACCTTTATAAGACCATACTTTGATACTATAAAAAAAGTAATAATTTTAAAAACAACTTTTTTCTGGAAAAGCAATATCTATAATTTATTCACACTAAATCATCTGCTGTTTTGAAATCGTTTGGTTTTAGTCGGGATAAAATATGAAAATAACTCTATAAATTTGGATGGCATTTCTATTTTAAATCTAATTTTTTATATAATGTAGAATATTTGTTTCAGTTTCTTTACACTTTAATTATATAAAAAAAGAAAGCAGCTTTTTAATTAAAAATGAGGATAAATTTGAAGATTTATTATTTTTATTTTGTGGCATTATATGTTATGCATTTAATTTTCAAAATTGTGGATAAAATTTTCAACATCTGGTTATTATTTCTTTATATCTATGAAAAAAAAACATTTATTTCGCTTAAATTTTTAAAAATCATTTTTTCTCTTCAATTTTCTTCAGCTGTTTTGATCCAAATTTGCATACAATATTTTTTTTCGCTTTATATTCAGAAACAGTATATAAAAACTGTAAGCTGTATAATCCATTTATTTGAAAATACTTTCTTTAACATTTATTTTCACTTTTAGATCTACAAACTTATTATTTTTTCTTTTTGTATAAATAAATTTTTATCTTTTCCAAAAGGCTTTCTAAAAATTTATAGAAACTCATTTTTACTATTTAAATTTTGTAAAATCTTGAAATAAAGTCAAAACAGCTCTTTTTATTTCAAATATGCAAGATGTCTAGGATTATATCATTAGTTAAAATTTCAGTATAAAAATCTAAAATGTAATTTATCCGTGAAGAATGTTTGTTATTAGTAAATTTATTATGGTACAAGAAATGGAAATTAAATATTTTTCACGATGTCTTTTCTTTCGTATTTTTAGAAAACTATTATGAAATTATAATAATTATACCCCATTTTACTAAACTTATTATTTAATATTGCTAGATGGTTTCAGTGGAATTTTAAAGATTTTTTTAAAGAATATTTCCCTTTACAACATTTGAAAATGTTTACAAATATTTAAAAATGAAGCAATCGAAATGTATTTAAAGATTTGTGACATCTAGAAGTGTTTATTACTTTAGATGACATATTTGCTTCATTCAAAGCGTTTCTTACCATATTCTTACGAATTTATTATATTACTTGTTTGCTCAGTATTTTTTCTACGAAATTAATCATTTTATAGATACAAATATTGTATTTGAAACTATGCCGATACAAGGACTTACAGAAATGGTTACAAACCTTGCTATTTTTAAAGTCAAAAATGAAGGAAACTAGAATATTCAAAAATCTTGACGATAACTATACTGGAATTCCAATCCTAGTGTGATTTTTAAAATATTTTCATTCCTATCATTTTATCTAGAAAAAGGTATATTCCTATCATTTTATCTATTATCATTTTATCTATAAATTTATCTATAACAAAGAATAGAGTTTCAGAAAAAATCGAGTAGAGAGGTGTAAATAGTTGTAGTTCTCTCGATGTGCTGTTTACATTTACTTTTATTTATTACCTGCTTGTCGTGACTGCTACTTTTTACTGCATGTGCTATTTCGTGTAGGTTTCATCTGTGGCTTTTGACATTCGTTCTTATAACATAATTTTTCCCCCTTATTAAGGGGTTGGATATTTGAATCAGGAGGGATTTTAGATAGCCCCCTAATTACAAATATATTACAATTGCCCAATTATTACCCAATTACACAATTATTACAATTGCCCAATTATTACCCAATTACACAATTATTACAATTACCCAATTATTATAATTACTCAATTATTACCCAATTACACAATTATTACATTTACTCAATTATTACCCAATTATTACCCAATTACAAAATTACCCAACCATTACAATTTCAAGCAAATATAGTATCGTATACATATAATCTCTATATTAAAATAAAAAAACAAAATTTGGTGTGGTAATTAGGTATCCGTATACTACATTTATCATATTTTTCATTCATACTGCTTTACCTATGTTTTTATTTCAATATCTATTCTCACCTTTTTATAGTATAGATCAGCGGTTCTCAAACCTTTAGACATTGATACCCTTTTTTTAGACTAAGTATTTTGGCTATCCCGCCCAAAATTTTTTTTAATTCAGTCGTAAATTAAGACAGAGATTTTAAAAAGTTTACACGAACTCAAGAGTTCGTAGAGTATGTGTCGGGTATTGACGCCATATCCCTTGACACTTCATCTTTCTCTTTACTAGTATCATCTCATCTCGAAACTTTGATTGAACAGTTTACAGATTACATTCCAGTTAAGGATATGAGAGGGTTTGTGTGGATAGTCAATCCGTTCAGTTAGCGGGCCGTAACAAAATCTGAGCTAAATGCCCTTCATCATGATCAACGGATAGAGATTTCAAGTGATCAGTCAGCTAAAGTAACTTTTAACATTGCTTATATCGACACATTTTGGATACGTATTAAAAAGGAATACCCAGAACTGCCCACAGCAGCATTAAAAACTATGATGCCATTTTCTACATATTACAACTGTGAACAAGGATTCGCCATAATGATAAATTCAAAAACAAAATCAAGAAATGGTTTGGCACTGGAAAATGACATTGTTTTGTGTGTTACAAAGTTCATTCTAGACATTAAAAAATTGGTTTTAAACAAGCTCATGTATTTCCTTAACTAACAGAACATAAAACCTAACTTGTATGTGTATTAAAAGCTTTGAGTGTACTCTTTTTTTAATGAAAACTATAGCAATTAATTAATTTTCTTAAATCCTTTCTTCCACATCTCTCGATCCCCCTGGACACATCCCGTGTCCCATCTGGGGGTGTCTACCCACCTTTTGAGAACCCCTGGTATAGAGAAAAGAATAGTAATCTGCAGTTATGGACATTACAACACTATACCTCACTACTGTGATACAATGTTAAAAGGGGTGCAATTAAATTTCTTATACAACTAAAATTGTAGTTACTGATCTGTGAATACTATTTCATTAAATTTGCAAAATTTCTAATAACTTCTAGATTAAGTAAATCTATGTAAATTTTGTCACGTTTATATATTTAAAATTATTGTAACCCCTGGAAAGTGATCACTATACGTCTTTCGTTTCATTTGATGGAAATGAAAACAAAATCCCTAAAAAAATGAAAATTGATTGTTTTGACTAACGCCCTCTATGTACGAACTATGTACAAACTTTCAGATTAAATATGTTTATATGGAATTTGTTAGATGTCGATATTTAGGATTTTTGCGACGCCTGGAAAATGATCACCGAATGTTTTTCGTTTCATTTGAAGAAAATAAAAATAAAACCTCTAAAAGAAATTGAAAATGGATTTTTGGGAAAATGGATTGAAATGGAAATGGAACAGTAATTATTCCAAGATTCCAGAAGCAAAATGAAACTCGTAGCGGTTAAATAACTCTACTACTTTCTCCTTTGTTACAATAGATGGCGTCATCTCATCGGCCTCGGTATATTTCTCATAATCCTTATTGTGGATCATAATTATATTATATTCAAAGTGCTTATCGTGTATTTTCGTTTTCCTTGTTTTTATTGTTTTAAGAAACGTTGAAATTAAAAAATAATTAAATAACTTCTCTTGAAAATCATCTATTATTTTTCCATACGTCATAATAAATTTATAAAGAGTTTCCTCCTTTAAGATATTATATATTTTATTCAAACAATAAAATCTTTTTTAGCTTTCTCCCATTCAAAAGTTATTCTCAATATACACATATATACATACACTTATATACAATATACACATACACTTTTAAGGACAATGTCATTCCATAAACTCATATAAAGTGGTGAAAAAAGAAAAATCGAAACTTAAAAGAATAAAAACCACTGCTTCTTCAAATAACCGTCAAATATATTTCATTGAAGAGTCCTCTCCATTTCATCTTTGTTCTTTAAAATTGTCCATTGTTTTTCGAGAGTGAAATGTATTTATTTCTGGACGCTACGAAGCGAATCGATCATAGAAGGTATCAGCTGTCTATCTGAAAATAATAAAATAATACATAAAAGCCCATTGACAATACCAGGATGATAAGCAATGAAGCTTTTACATTTGGCGAACTGTTCTGTCTGAAACTTGTGAAAAATAAAGAAGGAAAATAAAATCAAATAAAGACTCTTCGAATGAAAAATAAATAACAAGTGAGCAGAACTTTCGAATGTTTTTGATATTTATTTAAGCCTTCATTTGGCTTGTTATGTAATAGAACTCTCTCTCGCTCTCTGTTTTTGATTATGTCTGCCAGCGTCAAATGTAATAAAAAAATAGGAAGCCAAAGAAGTATCATGATAGTCTTTTGTTCATCTCTTTTTATGGTCTAATGCTTGAACGTGAGAATACTTCCGGAAAAGTATCTTGAAAATGCTGTTTTTTAATTTACTTGATGAACTACGTGAGGATTCATACAGAACTTTCCCCTTTATTTCTCTGAATTTTGTTTCTTCACTGAGACTGTAACTTGCTGCTGAGGCTTGATTTTGATTTCTTTCTCTTTTATGAGTTTCACAGAAAGATTTCTTTGCGTTTTATTTTGTTATTACAGGTGGAACTTAAATTTTGCTGCTTGAAATGATATGAGATTCTTTCTGCCTACGATTTCTTTCTTAGTTTATTGTTTGTGACAAGTTTTGTTGTCTAATAATATGAGCTTTTAAAAAAATTAAATAAACGTGAGACGAAAAAGTATATTTTTTAATTATATATTTTGTAACTACATACTTTGATGTTTTTACTGGGGAATCAAAAAAATTTGTTGTTAATTTCTCAATCAAATATAGCATCCTTCTCTTTCTCTCACGTAGCTTACGTAGCTTAGAAAAAGCAAAATTGTCAAAAAAAATCGAAATCGAGACAGACAAATCTCCTCGTTTTATGCATCTTTCAGCTTAGGCGTCCATGACTTATATCTCCAAGAATTTAGACCTTCATGAGGTTACGCGTTCATGAATTACGCCTCCAAGAGTTTAGGCGTCTATGATTTTTGCCTCCAAGAGTTTAGACCTCCATGAGGTTAATCGTCCATGAATTACGCCACCAAGAGTTTAGGCCCCATGAGGTTAAGCGTCCATGAATTATGCCTCCAAGAGTTTAGACCTTCATGAGGTTAAGCGTCCATGACTTTTGTTTCCAAGAGTTTAGGCCCCATGAGGTTAAGCGTCCATGAATTACACCTACAAAAGTTTAGGCCTCCATGACTTATGCCTCCAAGAGTTTAGGCCTCATGAGTTTAAGCGTCCATGAATTACGCCTCCAAGAGTTTAGACCTCCATGAGTTTAGGCGTCCAAGAGTTTAGACCTCTATGAGTTTAGGTGTCCATGACTTATGCCTCCAAAAGCTTAGACCTTCATAAGGTTAAGCGTCTATGAATTACGCCTCCAAGAGTTCAGGCGTCCATGGCTTATGCCTCCACGAGTTTAGGCCTCATGAGTTTAGGCGTCTATGACTTATGCCTCCAAGAGTTTAGACCTTCATGAGGTTAAGCTTCCATGAATAACGCCCCCAAGAGTTTAGACCTCCATAAGTTTAGGCGTCCATGACTTATGCCTCCAAGAGTTTATATCTTCATGAGGTTAAGCGTCCATAAATTACGCCTCCAAGAGTTTAGGCCTCCATAAGTTTAGGCGTCTATGACTTATGCCTCCAATAGTTTAGTCCTTCACGAGGTTAAGCGTCCATAAGTTACGCCTCCATAAGTTTAGGCATCCATGAGTTTATGCGTCTATGACTTATGCTTCCAAGATTTAGACCTTCATGAGGTTAAACGTACATGAATTACGCCTCCAAGAGTTTAGGCCTCAATGAATGTGTCAAATGTGATCCAATCTTTAAAAAAAACTCGTCTAAAACTCAATTTTTATATATGATTAACGCTTGCCAGAAATTTATCGCCAAATATCTCGCCAAGAATGATTCGGTAGATTCAATAAAAATGCTAAAAGCTAATATTTTGTAACTATTACCATATAAGTCATTTTCTGGCGTGATAAATTTATAAGAGTATACTAATTTTGGAAATACCATTCCAGGTGTTATTTTTATTGTATGAGAAGAGGATTTTCTTTTGGATTGAAGTTTTTGGAGAATGAAAATATGTAGGCAACAAATTAGCGATTTTCAGATTTGAGGCCCCAATTTTTTTCTTTTAGTGTCATTAGAAAATAATGCAGAGATATGTTACATTTGACACCAAATATTTATTTAAAAATATAAATTTAATTTTTAATTTAAAAGTTTTTTTAAACTGCAACTTTGTTACAATTCTTTACTGTTAAAATGTTATTATCATGTGAGAACATGATGTCGTATTAGTTTAAGGTTTTTGAAGCCACAAAATAAATTTGCCTTAAATTGACAATTTATCGCTTTTAGGGCATCAATTTTCCGCCTTTAGGGTTATCAGAATATTGATGATATGGTTGTCCTAATTGGCGATTTATCACCAACTATACGCCTCCAAGAGTTTAGACCTCCATGAAGTTAAGAGTCCATGAATATATAAGAGTCCATGAACTATAAGTTACAACTTGGCATGAATGTTCATCATGTACCTGATTCTCGATATATCGACGCATGCCATATTCTGATAGTCACATGATTACAAGATTGTTTCAATCCTGATTAAACTGGTTAATGACAAATCAATTAAGTGCAGAAAGGTGACGATTTATCGCTTTTTGGGGAAATTTTCCGCTTTTAGGGTTTTTAGAATATTATTAAATTTGTTGTCACATTTGGCGATTTATTACCAACAATAAGTTACAACTTTGCACGAATGACCAACATGTAACCGATTCTCGATGTATCGACGCATGCCATATTCTGATAGTCACATAATTACATGATTGTTTCAAACCTTATTAAACTGGGTAGTGGCAAATTCATTAAGAGAATTAAGTTGACGATTTATCGCTTTTGGGGCAATTTTCCGCTCTTAGGGTTATTAGAATATTGTTAAAATTGTTGTACATTTGGCGATATATCACCAACTATAAGTTACAACTTGGCATGAATGTCCATCATGTACTCGATTGTAGGTATATCGAAGCATGCCATACTTGATAGTCACATTATTATATGGTTGTTTCAAACCTGTTTAAAATGGTTAATGACTTAAATTAATTAAGTTCAGAAAGTACAGTAATTAATATAGATTTTTATGCAGCTCTAAAAAACTTTATTATGTCAATTCCTTTTCATTAAGCGTTTACTTTTTAACTGTGGTAAGCTATTTTTTCTTGTCTAAGAGAAATAATTTCCAATTAATTGATAATATCCAATTGAGCATGCCAAATATGATACCTTCAGAGCAAAGTTTATTCATTAACATAGCGTTGGCTTATTTAGTTCATAGATATTCAACAGAGGGCTCTCGTAAGACTGTAATTAATTATTTAGATATTATTTGTTTTGTCAAATTATCTGACATTTTCTGTTCTCATAACAGTATTCAATGTTTCTTAATTTTCTAATTATATCAATTATTAACTTTTAAGGTTTTACTATGTACGTTTAGCTGAAATTGTGAATGTTCAGACCTAAGTATTCAATTATAAAATAGTTGAATTCCATTTTAACGTTCAAATAAAGATTAAAATGAAAACTGCTATGCATATTTCAATGTATCATGTCGGAACATCATTTCTGGAGCAGCCAAGCACCACGTGCTCGTGCGAGTTAAATTATATTTTTTATTCATTTTAATTGTGCCGGAGTTCTGGCACAGAGGTAGCTCGTCTTCCTCGTTTTCAGGGAGTCCCGGTTCGGGCATGTTTCTTTTTCTGTGTGCTGTGAGCCCTGTAAAAAGGGGCTGTGCAAACAAATGGGGTGAGTGTGTAGCTAAGTCGTACTCTCGACCCAAGTTAAAGCTACTTCAAAAACGAGAGACGCTCCTTTCGACTTAAATCTGCTGTTGTATCAGAAGGGGGCTTGTCCATAGACAAGTGCTATAAGTAACAACAACAAGAACATTCCTTTTAATTGTTTGATTGAATGAGTCACTTTAGTATCGGAAATGATCCAAAAAACTTGATATCGCATTTATTGCTTAAAAAATGCCACATTTTCCTTTTTTTTTTTCTTTTTATATAATCACGTGCTCAAAATGTCATTTTTTATTTGCTATAGTCATTAATTTTTTTTAAAAAATCAGAGTTTTGGTAAATGTGATGGCAACGCGCTATTAAAGACTGATTTTATTATTTTTAGCTGCTCGTGCAGATAGTAAAACTTCAATTTTTTACCTACTGATTTTTGTTGACTTCAAAAACCTCATCCCAAGAACAACATCCTGTTCTGACAAGATAACAACTTCAAATTGTCTTTTTCAGCTTAAATCAAAGCATGCAGTAATTCATAGTAAACAAAGAACTAATATAAGCAGTAAGTCTACATCTATCTAATATCGAATTTACTGCAATCAATTAGAAAGGATTATCCCTCTCCTAACCTATAGCTCCTAATCTCGCTCAGTCCAGGTTGTGAACAAATATTTAACACAATATCTTCGTATGAGTACGTAACAGCAATTACCCTTGCTAGTTACTACCTGTGCCAACTGTCGCCAAGTCGCCAAGATATCGGCATCTATGGATCCCGGATATCTCGAATTCTGTGTTGCCCTCACAAGCCCGTTGTTATCCTTATTGCATTGGAATTGCGTCTGGCGTTGAGGTTAAAGGAATCCAGTCCAGAGGTCATAAGTGTGATTGTAAATTACCCTAAACAATTGGTGATGGTATTCCTTTTAGTTCATGATGAACTGTTGTGTTTAGTCTCAGAGGCATTTGTTTTGGGATTAAAAAAATGAAAATATTAAAAGTTACTGAATATGAAATCAATTCTACCATTGCATTTCCGTAATAATTGATATACGAATTTATTTATTTTTTGTTAAAGGCCTTTAATCTTTAAACACGGAAACAGTTTTAACATTAATGTCATATAATTTCACTCTGCATTAAGACTATCAGGAACTTTTAAAATGACTTTGCAATTTTAACCTTATTAATTTGAAATTTTACAAGCATTAAGAGTAACACTATGGGATATTACACAAAACATTTTAAAGAAATTTTTGCTTTATTTATGAGTTAGGGGGATAATATAATATACTAATAGCGATAAATAACACTAATGAAAAATGTTCCAGGCACACCAAATTAGTTCGAAAGCGGTCCAATTTTTATTATTACTTTCTCTAACCCTTTCAAAACAAAGGTTGGGATTAACATTGAAGTTTGAGAAAGAAATATCAGAATTAAGTAACGTACTAACTCAAAACTACTTAAACGTTTAAAAAAATCAATAGTTTTAAGTTGTTACAT
>JAOUZG010010763.1:0-17593 GCA_026289955.1 Argiope argentata
CAGTTTTATAAATTAAAAAAAAAGATTATTTTGTTTCTTTTCTTATTTCTTGGACTTACTTTTAAATAGAATTTTTTTTTTGGAAAATTAGTGTTTTTTGATACATACTGAAAGATAAAAAAATATAAATTTTCTGTAAATTTGTTTCTTAGATAAATATAATCAAATTACCAATAGATAAAACTGGCAAGTATAAAAGTAAATCACAATGCTTTTTGATATATATTAATTAACGATAATTCGTATAATATATGATAATTCATTAATAATAAAATTATCATACAGAAATTTACCAGAAAAGATATAACTATTAATGTACAATGTCACTACTAAAATCAACTATTAACTTAATCTTATAATACATAATATCATTTCTTGTACATGCATAAAATATTTAATCTTGACCCATTTTTAATACAACAACTAAAAGTGGAAAATAAATCACTTTCTAATTGATTTTCAAATGCAGACACTAGTTTTAGCCGTCCGTCTGTCCTTCAACCAGAAAAATTATAAGACGCTTTGGCTGCTTTTTCGTCTCGTTCATTTCGCCACTTCCTCATTGGGTGGTCTCATTAGCCATTTCCAGCACACATCTTCGTTATCAATAAAGTATTGCTTATGATAGAACATGTGACTTTTATTAAAATAAAAATTACAGAAAACTCCTTTTTTTAATGCGTCAAATCCATTTAGACGCCATTAAACACATTCAGAGACATTTTAATGGTCAGTAAATTATTTCGACCTTTTTTTTTTATCGAAGAAAAGGAGGGGGGGGATGATAAAAAAAGAATTTTTTCTTGAAATAGAAAAAGGGCTGAAAATTGTTGACAATTCATAATTTTTTTCGATTGTTTTTGATACCTTATTTTTTTTAATTGGTTCTCGAAGTATAACTCCTTGTGTGCCAACAAGTATACCACAAGGCTTACAGATGTAAGTCATTTCACAATTAACAGTAGGATGAATTTCTAAAATAAAGACATAGGCACAAATGCAAAGATAAAAAAGATATTTTGATTACCTTATTGAGAACTATAATATACAAGTTGGCCATGGAGTAAATGTCCGTGGGAAGAAACAAAATTGTATTTCATGCATTAAAAAACTCCTAAAAAATTCCTAAAAAAATTGGTAAGATTTTGATTCTTCAGGAACAAAAACTGGCCAAAAATCACCATAAACATATTGGATATGGATTATGTAAAATTTTATGGACGTTCGAGCAATAAAAAGCATTGCGCTTGTAGAAATGAATAATAAACAAAGTAAAGCTTTATGAAAATATTTTTTTTTCATTTTTGATTATTATAACCCTTAGTCAATGTCCTGACCCTCCCTTCGTACAAAATAGTGCCTCGGATTATGTCTGTAGGAATGTCTTCTTTTTTTTAAAGATATTTTTATATTTATTTATTTATTTTTGACGGATTATCTCCCTCTCCCCCTTCTTAACATTTTCCAAAACCTGAAAATGAAACTAGGTTTTAATCTGTTTACTAATTTTAATTGCAGATATCGCCTCCAAAGAGGTTATATTCCTCTATTGCGCATTTCGTGCATTTTTTAAAGTGTAAATATGGTGTCCGGTGATATATCCTCATTTGTTAAAAATCATTTTTACTCTGACTATATTAAATTAAAATTTACATTACAACATTATAACAACCCAGACGTTTTTCAGCATATCAGTTAACTATATTGTAGCATTAATAATAGGGCAAATTTTCTTTGTGTTGCTGCAGTTGTCTTATAATGAATTGTTGATTGTAAGCTGAGATTTACAACTGCCGTCTTTGACTTTCTTTATGCCGTGTTCTGTGTTTTGCTGTTGAATAAAACATTATATTTTGTAATCGATCTTACTGAGTTTTCCGAAACAGTACACTATCATTCATGTTACTAGATTACTTGATATCGCAAATTTGCATTCAAGTTTCACCTGTTTTCCATATATTTTTAAGTACATTATTTTCTTTTGTTAAGTATACCCATCCTTTCTTTGTATGTTGATCTCGTATTATATTGCAAAAAACTAATTGCTGTTATGTTTTTGACTGCCTTTAGAGCGTACGAGAAACCTTTCCTGACTCTTTGTAGAATCAGCGTAAGATAATCTTTTTTAGTAGTATTTGGGGACAGAGTTGAGGTTAATGAAACAAAAATTACTTTAAAAACTTTTAATTCGATTATTTGGAAATCATAATTTAATAATATAATAACAAATAAACTTTTTAATATAAAACAAATTTACAAAAGATAAGTTGTAAACATCTATTAAAGAAAGAACCTGCTAAAATGCATTTGACACATGTTATCCTGAAATTCCTCACTGATAGTCCAAATGTTTGCAACATGAATCAAAATATTCAATTGCAATAAATAATCTACAATATTGTTATAAAAATGAACTTTAGATCGATTTCACAGAATTATTTCCTTATGAGTAGTTAAAACTAGACTACAAAGGGGTCGTTTTATGCTGGCAAAAAATCTTGAATCTGAAATTTAAGAAAATCATATCGCCATTATTATATCAAAAATTCAGATTTCAGATTTACGAAAAAATTTTACTGTATAAAATGTTTTCGTAATAAAAAAAAGAGCCTTTACTTGTGTGAACTAGGTAGATAATTTGTCCTCAAATTGTTATATTTTAGCACAGAATGCCACATATCGCTTTGGATGGCGCAGTATGGCCAAGATTGGTCCTTGTGCCAAAAAAATCAAATCAACCAACCAACCAGCCGCACATCGCTAATGTGTTTAGCTCTTACTTCATCAAAAGTAACTGTCATATCAAAGATAAATAATATGGTAAAAAAAACCAAGTCCAAATTCCTGAACCAAAATATTAAAAATTAAAATGAACATTGTATTTAGAGAGCGCTAATGCTGCTACTACTAAAACACAAAGGAATTGAACTAAATTAGCAATAATAAACACAGAAAAAACCCCTGGTTTGAATCCTTGCCTGGGGGTGACTTTTAAAAAAGTCCTCTGGCCGGATTCATTGTATTTTTTATTGTTTATTTTTTACCTTGAATTTTACTTTAAACAATTATTATTACTAATTTAGTTACTACACCAAAATTTAATATTTTGTTGTTGTTTTTTCATATATGACGTTTTCGCATAATAGCAATGATGAATAGGATTATTCAAAAGAAAGAACAAAAATAAAATATTTATTTTTAATGAATGACAATAGTTAGCGATACCAATAATACATCACAGGGCATTGTTGAATTGAATGAGATAAAAAATTTGAAACACTGAATAAAATTTAAATTTTTATTCAATGTTATAACATGAGTTTCAAATGCTGTGTGGCAAACATCGTACCGTTAACCCTTTTCTCATCGCATATGAAGTAACTGGTCTCTGATTATTAAAATCGCTGTTACAAAAATTTGATTTTGTATATTTTGAACAGTAGCAGAACAAATTCAGCCACACCGTTGGTTCAGAAATTCCAAGTCCTGGTTATCAGCTCGCGAATTTTCTAGGACTACATGCAAAGCAATTCGAAGATGCTCAGAATCTTCACCTGAGGTGCGAGAACTAGTTTTTTTTTATCTTTGGAATTTAAACATCTTCTAAAAATTTCTGATACCAACGGTAATTATATTTATGAGGAGGGAATTTTTGTTAAACTTTTAACGAATTGTAAATTACAATGTACAAGGAATTCATTTGTAATAAGTTGTAGTAAACAAAACGACTTTTTCTTGAATAATGTCATTTTCTAGTAAGCACCGATTTTATTGGAAATTATCGAAATTCCAAAAATTAAACTTTGAACTTTTCCCTATCTATCTATTTATTTATTGTCTCTATTTACAATGGTTCATTAAAAAAAGTTCCATCTTAATAAATTCTTTTTTTTATAAAATCCCGTATTTAAAGTTTAAAAAAAACCAAATTAAAATATTTTTTTTGTACAAAAAGTAGAAACTGTGGTAAGGCTCACTTTATGAGTTACACATTCTAGTACATTACTTCACATACAATAAAGTGGCAAAAAACGCTTGTCATAATACAAAGTATGAGCTGATTAACTTTAGAAAAGACATAGGTAATTAATATATTATTTTAACTGAACATAAAACACGATAAATAAATAAAAAAAATTAAATTAAACTTGTAAAGGAATACGACATGATGAATATTTTTTTAAAATTATTTTGAATTTTCGGTATGCCTGAGATTTTTATAAAACCGAATATCTAAAATATTATTATCAGTAATGATTAAAATATTATTTTTACAAATTATATTTAACATTATTTTCGAATACAACGTTGCACATTTCTGAAAATAAATTGTAATTATCTGTTTCTAGATTTTTTTTAAAATTATTCTTATTCAAGTGACCATGATTTTGAATAAAGATGAATAAAAGAACAGGGTCCTCAAACAATTGAAATTTTAAATGAGATTAATCTTTTTTCTAAGAAAATACACATTTCATTGCAAAAAATTTATACTAACAATAGATCTCAATTTATTGTCCTTTTTTACAAACTATTTATGATGTTAACACTCTGGAAACAGGGACTTCATAAAAATATCTTTAAAAAAATCGCAACTTCAAAATTGATTTCATCATAACAACAACAACAAGGAAAAAATGCATTACATTTGTTGTTGCGACATCGCTTCATTGAATGAAAGGGTTTCCTTCTAACTACAAGTCTGTTCCATTAATTATATGTGTTATACATGGTTTATATGCAAAAACAACTCATCAATCATGGAAACGTCGCTTATGCATATTTTTACACGCATCCGGGTCGTTAAAAATGCGTATTAGAATGGCCTAGCCATTAACATTTACTGATGAACAACATCAGGTGCATCGGATGTGAGACATCCCTAAAAAGCAGAGATTTGCACTTCTGCACGTCATGCGTCCTCAGTGTCACAGCAGGTGGTGACATCGTGTATTCTTTCGTGCAGACCAGGAGATCACATTCGCAGGAACTGTCTCTTATATCTACGCAGTACGTCACGAGATTAGCGATGATGATAGCGAACAATAAGGCGGCATTGGGAGAATGACTAATCTGAAAGCGATCAGAGAACACCTGAATTGACTTAGAATGACGATTTACGTATGCAAGTATCGGGGTGCGAGATAAGGAAGGATGGCGTCTTGTATGATGATCGAATGCATTTAGCGAGCCATCAGAATTGTCTAATGGAATGGTCGGGCTTTTACTCAGTCTCCCCTTTAGTAATAGTGCTTGTCGGCTTGTAATTAAAAGTTCTTAAACATCTTGGAAAGTTATTACCAAATAATATACCCCATTATTCTTGTTAATATTATTTATTACATTTTAAAAGAAAATAAAAAAAAATATTTAAATTTAACCAACATAAGAACGATCCCCTAAAACTTTTTGGCATGCTCTCTAATAAATTTTCCATGACAAAAACACTTTGTCTTTCATTGGCAAACAATAATTTCGAATTGCTGGCGTCTTGGCATAAGGATGCAAAAATTATTTTTACATTAAGATATTTATCTCGGGAAAACGCCAAAATCTTTCTTGTTTTTTTTTTTAAATTGCATTGAAGTGTCTATTACGGTTCTTCAGGTATAAATGGGCTAAATTTAGCAGCTTGAAATCAAAAGATTGGTGTCTAGAGCCCAGCACACTCGCACTTTCTGCCGGCTTTCTGGCACAGAGGTAGCGCGACTTCCTCGTGTTCTGGGAGTGTTCTGGGCTCGAGTCCTGGCGGAGGCCTGGTTGTTCTTCCGTGTGCTATCTGTGAGAGTGTGACAGTGTCCCCCTGTGAAAAGGGGCTGTGCAAAGCAAATATGGTGAGTGTGTAGCTAAGTCGTACTCTTGGCCATAGTTGACGCTATTTCAAAAACAAGAGGCTTAAATTTGCTGCTGTATCAGCTGGGGACCTGTCAATGGCAAGTCCCATAAGTAACAACACCCGCACTTTCTTTTTATTACACCTTAAGCTTGTATTTTATATTTTCCTTTTTGGCATTCTTCTGATTCCTCTCTCCTTAAACACGGAACAGAGCATTCGTCGGCGTCCTGGCATAGGTGTAGCGCGTCTTACCTGTACTCTGGGCATCCCAGGTTCGAGTCCCGGTGCGGGCATGGTTGTTCTTTTTTTTTTTCTATCTGTAAGGTGATTGAATGTGCCCCCTTGTAAGAAGGAGCTGTATGAGCGAATGTGAAGAGCGTGTAACAAAAGTCGTACTGTTGGCGATACTACAAAACAAGAGATGCTGATTAGGCTTAAATCACTGACTACTACAGCAATCTTGTCCATGGCAAGTGCCATTAGAAACAACAACAACGTAGTTACGAAATATAAATTTTTGGCCTGAATTCAGTATTTGTATTGAATCAATTGTATCATTTTTAGCGCTTTTTTCCTGTAAATAAATTCTTGCTTTGAGGATAATGATATCTTAAAACCGAATTTGCGTTTCAATTTCGAATGTGCATTTTTCTCAACCAATTGAAACAAAATTTGATATAAAGCTAGACTTGTAGTCGCCAAATCCCATATCATATGAAATATATTTATGGCACTGTATTTTTGAGATATCGAGTTTACACATTTCTGAAAGTACAGATAGACAGACCATCAATCGTTATTACATTTGTTTCAAAATTTGACAAATGGTTACCATACAAATGTTAAATCTGTGTACCAGATCTTTTCTAGCTCCTTTCGTTTTGTAGTTTTCATGTTAATTTACATTCAAACTACAGGACAGGCAGACTTCCGCTTAAAAGATTTTTATTCAAAATTAGATAGAAATCTGTAAAGTAGGTCTAAAGACCTTATACTAAATTTCAACCGTCTAACTGAAAGCTTTACAAAATTATCCTTGACATATCGACAGATCCACATTTACCAAAAATGTCGTTTTCGATCTCTGGGAAAGTAAAAACGTGGAGATTAATCAAAATCTCTAATTTCATTATTTTGTCGATTACCTACTGTACTTCCTTTATATTGTGTAAAATAAATAAATAAATAAATAAAATTGAAATATGCTAGCTCAAATTTCATGTTATAAATGTGAGAGCATTATTATTTTTAAGGCGTTGGTTTTCTTAATTAATTTAAGACATTAACCAATTTTAACCAATTAAAACTACCATGTGAATATCAGAATACTCATGTGGCGATCTATCGGGAATCGAGTTGTATGGTGAACATTCAAGCTAAGTTGTAACTTTTTGTAGATGATAAGTCGCCAAATGTGAACATCATCTTTACCATTTTCTAATAATCCTAAATGCGGAAAATTAATGCCCCCAAAACGATAAACTCAATTTTCTGCTCACTCATTTTGTGGCTTCAAAAACGTCAAACCAAAACAGCTCATGTTCAAAAATGAGAAAAACATTTTAACAATAAAAAATATATTGTGTTAACATTGACTTAAACTTTTGAATTACAAATTAAATTTTTATTTTTAAATGATTTTTTGCTCTAAATTGCCAAATGAGACAACTTTCTGCATTATTTTCTAATAACTCTAAAAGCTGAAAATTGATACCTCAAAAGTCATAAATAGTCAATTTGGGACCTACGCTTTAGACCTTATACTAAACTCACTTATACTCTTTAAAAATCTCAAACCAAAAAACAACTTGATGTTCTCACATGATAATAATAATAATAATAGTAAAATAACGATTAATTACTTCTTTCATTATTAGGGAGACATTTGTTTTTAAAGGATTATTAATGATATTTATATTAAAAAAAAGAAAAATGAAGTTTACGATCTCAAATTTCAAGTTATCATGAGAGAAAATTGTTGTTCTTTAAATCATTATTTGTCTTAGTTAATTCAAGTCATTAAATAGTTTAAACAAGTTTGAACGCAATACTGTTAAAAGCAGGTCAGCCTTTTAAAAACACATCTGCTTTCAAAGAAGCAAACATAATAATAATGCAATACTGGTAAAAGCAAGTAAAAAATATATGCGATTAAAAAATGTTGATGAATATTGCCATATAGGTTTTATTCATTGCCTACGCGCCAAAAGTCTAAGCTTGGATACGTATATGGGTGGGGGGAATTGCTGAAAAACGAGTTCATTTCAAATTTGATGCACTTTGTTTCATATCTATAAAATTAATACCCCTGAAAGAAATGACTTTCTACACAACAATGACAAATAGGAAAAAGAAAATTTATTATCCACTGACAAGTGTAAGTTTTATGCCATCATTACTTTTTTTTAATAAATGGTAATGATTTTTTTCTTCCTATTCATATCTTGATGAAATACTTGTGGGATATTGTAACCAGGTATTTGGTGAATCTGTTTATGAGGGGTCCTGCACTGATGTCCGCATAGTTTCGAATAGGACGAATTAACACTCTAAATGCGCCACGATTGAGGCGAGGAGTTACTAAATTATTAATTTAAAAATTTTAATAGAACTAAATAATGAATTCTCGTATAATGTATTCAGCATTTCAAAGTGTTTTAAGCACTAGTATTAATGACATTATTCACCTAATGGCGGACGCCGAACCTATTAAATCATATTGAGTGTGAAATCAGAATTTGTTTAATGGCTTTGCAGTCAGATAGCATTAATCACTTAAGCGTGGATCCCCTCTCATAAGCACTGTTTATATTACCATAGATAAAAAAAAAGTATAATCAGTGAATGAAGGTTTAAATAACACCTTTCGCCGACTTAATAATCATTATCTCCATATGAAGTTATCTCCTCCGCCAATACCAGGCCCAGAGATAAAGTTTCTCACTTAAACTGAAATCAATAAAACTCTCCTTTTAAACCGCTCAATTTTCTCTTTTTCAGCGATAATACGAAGCTCTCCGGAAAAATAAAAGTGGACGAGAAAAATGATAATAAGTGCCTTTAGTGAAGGAAATTACACTGATTAAGCCGTTAACAAGGCTGCCTTGTAGCCAGAATAAGGCCGATCGTAAGCATCGATTGAAAAGTAATCGATGAAGATTAATTTCTTCATCGGTTTTTTGACAGCAGGAAATGGTAATTACGATTTATTTTTTTTCATTATTATTATTCCCAGGAGGGAAATGAAATTGGGGGAAAGGCAAGAAGAGGAATAATTCTGGGGTAATAATTGATGACATATTAAGTGTTTTGTAGCCCCAGGTGAGATATTTTAATTTTAATGAGGGTTGTTAGCCTTCGTCTCTGTGTGGAAATGACCAGTGTTTTAATGATTTACAAGATGTTTATCAGTCTAATCAAAAATGGGTGAGATGTACGTACACGAACTCTTCTTCTAACAGTATCTCAACCCTCGGTACTGAGAAATGGTTAAATTAAAGGCTAAACGGTTACACCATAAGTTATCGAGGATTGTCAATTTTTTTTTCCACTGCGCGTGTATTTGGTCAATTATTTATTAAGCTTCTTAGCGCTGTCGGTGTAGTTGTAAGCGGTGTCTAAACTTAAGACCTGAAATTTGTTTCTGGCGTGTCCCTTTATTTACTATTTAATTAAGACGAGAGAAAGATTTGTTAACTGCATGTTGAGAAATGAATTTTATTTGCTTTTTTAATGCTTTTAATCAATAAAATATTGCATTTCTTTGTTGCGAGAAAGAAATTTATGACTTAGTTTGTAAACTAATTAAATCTCCGTTGTTTTTGAAGCCTCATTTAATATATGATGCCGAGTTTTAATTCCTTTAAAAGCGATATCCTATTGTTGTTGTTACTAATGGCACTTAACATGGACAAGCCTGCTGATGTATGAGTGGATTTAAGCCGAAATAAGCGTCTCTTGTTTGAAACAGCTCCAACTAGGGCCAAGAGTACGACTTTAACTACACACTCATCACATTCGCTTTCACAGCCCCTTTATACGGGAGGACACACTCACACGCCTCACAGATAGAACGCAGAATAACAACCATGCCCTAACCGGGACTCCGACCCGGGACGTTTAATTCACGAGGAAGACGCGTTACCTCTGTGCCAGGACGCCAGCGATATCGTTAAATCATCGATTAGAATTCCTGCTTTTGGAATCGGCAGTTGGTACAGAGTGAGAATAAACTAAAAGTATATGACTTCTCCTTCCCCTCACCAATTTTTTTGTTACTTCTACGTATACGAAGCAAAAGTAATAGAATATTTTAAAAATTCGGATTGGAGATTCTAATAAATCTTCAAGCTTCAGACCTTCTTAAGTCAGAAAAAAAATGAATTTTTATATTAATCTATTTATAAATACGATAAATTAAAAATATTTTAAATAAAGGGATGAAAGTTAGAAAGCCGACTTTAAACGGGATACTTAGATTTCTATTAAATTTTGAAAGAAGTCCATTCTGAAGAAGTTTGTCTACATGGACGCCCAAATATAAGGGAATATGAGAAGCACAAAACTAATTGCAGATTTAACATTTAAAGTGTAGATGTTAAATCTGTTTCAAATCCTCAAAGTGTGTCTTGTCATCTGCCACCACTTTCACAAACACATGAACTCGATGTATTTTTTTAATGTAACGATTTAAATAAATGAAACTTGGATTGTGATTGGAGTTCTGTGTCAATTTTTCATTCAATCGAAATTTCATTCAGTTGAAAAAAAATGTATTAAAACAAGCGTACATGGTTTCTTTCTCAATATTACATAGCATAAAATACTTTTGAGCGGTTCTTCTAAAATAAAGCATAAAATACTTATGTTCACAGACTTATAAATCACAAACGTCTGTTATTAAATGATCAATTACCGTTACGTTCGCATTGCAACTATGGAATAGCAACAGCTTATCATATCCTTATTTAATGCTTATATTTTAATTCTTAGCACTTGTTTCACTTCAAAACAACAGCAGTAACTTTACCATTGTTGCTTGACAGAGAGCCAAATGAGAACCTTTTTGACTTTTTAAAATCAATAGGTTTTTATTTCTTAACTTGAACTCACCATTATGGCTTCATTATGACTTCTTGCACTTTATCATCGTTTTACCAATGGTTATTTTTGTATCACTTTTATAGAAACTGTTTAATATAAACTATGAATTCAAAATAAATTTGCTTGACGCAATATTGCATTCGCATTGATTCTTGTGCCATAAAACCTCAAATAAATCAATCAGCCAACCCAAAATAAAAATCTGGGTACTCCTGTCATTCACGACTTTCATCAAGACCGCAATTTTATGAAAGAGAAAAACTACTACTTTTTTAAGGATGAATGCTAGAAAGCTTCGGAGAAACCGCTCATACTGTTGCTATGTGTTGAATTCATTTTATTTCCTGGTGACTGAAATCGTATATGTAGACAATTTATTGTTTTAAAATCACGGAAATATCTAGATTTTATATCTCTAGAAGAATAGCATAAAACTATTTTCTTAATAGCAGTTAGTTTTGAAATATATATTTTCTCTACAACACTTGATATCTATAAAAAATATGTGAATCATTTAGATTTTTTTCAAGACATTCAATAAATTGTCCAAAGTGAAATTCTTATGATGAGATCAAATAGCATTCAAACATTCTGTTCCATAATCGAAAGAATGCCAAAAATAAAAAGATAGAATGCAGGCTTAAGGTATTTACTTATAACAGAATGAGTGAGTGAGTGAGTTTGTAAATTTATGGCACAAGGGCCAGCTCTGGCCATACTGAGCCAAACATACGGTAAAAAGTATCTTACAAGTATTAAAATGGAATTCAATATTTGAATACTTTGTTACACTATAGTTATTAATTGACAAACTAGTAAACATTAAAGGAACTTAATTCAAAATATAATAATAGAAAGATTATAATAAAAATAGAATATATAGATTTCTATTTAATAGAATGTTATAATATAAATATTATATAGAAATATTTTAATAGAAAACTTATAATAGAAAGAAAGTGCGAGTGTATTGGGATCTAGACACCAATCTTTTGATTTCAAGCTTCTAAATTTAGTACATTTATACCAGAAGAACCGGAATGTACAGCACAGAGCAAAAAAAAAAAATCATGAAAAATATTTCCCCCCCCCCCCCGAGATAAATATATTAATGTAAAAATAATTTTTGCATCATTTTGAAATTCAAAAATTATTTTATCAGTTATACAATACTGAAACTCCGTGCTCCGTTTTTACAGCATAAAATTTCCCTCTTACAACTAATAAATTTAAAATGAAGATTAATAAGTCAATAAGAATCGTAAGATTTCTAAACGAATTTCAAATGTAGCACGAAAAATAATACAAAAGCATGAGAATTTTGGTATAGTGCCCTATATATTAACAAAGGTCTCTATTAAAATTGCAGATATTTTTTTAATTCAGTTTTGCGACCTGAACTAAATATATTGTCCTTAACAGAAATCATTATAAAGATATATACATTTCAGGAAAACAAAGGATAAATATTTTCTTAATATCTGGACAAATCATAGATTTAATTTCATATTTGAAAAATAGAAATAAGAAAAATCCATTATAAAATGAAAAGAATGGCGTTAGGTTTCTAAAATAGTAAAGATTATATATCTATCAAAATTTGAAATCAAAAAATATTTTGCTTGAAAAATCATTTACATATAATATTTAGTTAAAAATCTTACTGACCATTATTCTCTGCGAAACATTTGGTTCGCAAAGTAGATTAGTATTTAATAAAATGGGTAAATGGTTCATTCAATACTAATTTTGACACTTTCTCTATTTCAGGGAGATAAAGATAAATAAACAACTAAATATTGGTAGCATAATTCTTTTTGACTTCTGCATTTTTTTCTCTCGCTAATCGTTTATTAGGGTACTTATCTGATACAGAATTGTAGTTAATGTTTTTTGAATAAAATTTAAGGCTGATTAGGTTTTAGAGTTCACTTTGTTTCTTTAATTAAAATAAAGATGTTTCAAAACAGAAATTTCATTTGATTTCAGAGTTCTTTTTATCAAATTAAATTTTTCATTGGAAAAAAATCAATAATTTTGCTCGTATTGTATGAAAATTCGTTTTTCTGAATTGCAACAGAAATTAAACTGCAATTTTTATTCTATTTACTACAACTACAATTTTTATCTTATTTATTTATATTACGAATAAAATTTTATGTTAAGACGGTTTTTTAGAATCTATTAAATAGCTATTTAGTGTAACAACTATTCATTACGATTACTTTTTACATGAACGAGTTTAGATCAATAATTTCAAAAACGTGAAAGGAAAAAGAATTGGTTTGATATCAGCCTATTAGTTGCATAGCTTGCATTATATCTTCACATCTGTACAAAATGATGCTTCATTTAGTCGACAACGTCACTACGAGTTAATGTCAAAAACATCTGCAAATTGCTGCTCTTGCTTTAGACTGTGGTTTTTTGAATTAGATGTAGACTGACAGTTGAATTGCCGGTTTTAAGCTAGCATTTTGTTTTGTTTTGTAGAACTGATAAGAATGTCATACTACAAAAAACAAAATTTTTTACTCTCTCGAAAGTAAACCATGGCAGGTTCCAATAATTATACAGTTAATAATTTTAACGCTCTTGATGCATTGATAATACTAGTGACTTATATCTAAGGTTGAGTTTTTTCATCTTTTTCTTATTATTCAGAGGATTAGTATACCTTATTTACCCAGATTTCAGAGAAGAGGAAGAAATACTCTTCTATATATTCATCTTAAAACGCCGTCTTGAGTTCTTGTTTATCTTTGTTTAATCTAAAGGTTGCCTTTGTTTAATCTAAATTATTAGCAAAATATTTACAGTCTAATTAATATTAGATGGAGCAGACATGCTATTTGTTTGCCGCAGCTTTCAATATTAGGTAAAGAAAAGTAGTGTAAGTCTATGTGATTTCATCAGCATTATTTTTCGCGTGACTATTACATACCGCGATTCAAAATGCTGTCTTGGGTGGTTAGTGCATTTAACAGGAAATCGTGGAGGCTGTGTTTCAGGATTTGTTTTCTTTCCGATCTATTTAAGATGAAACCAGATTCATTAAGTTTAGATACAAAAAAAAAGAGTTTTATTTCTTGATTTTGCTTTTATCAGTTAACTATTATATTTCTTCTTTTTTAAAAAAAATTCTGGGGATTTTATTGGCATCAAATAATGGAAGTTTTAATGACCTGTGCAAATTCTTAACAGTCTAAAAACTATTAAAGAAATGTTTTAAAATAAAAACCTGGATAAAAAAATTATACACCAATTTTTTTTCTCAATGTCTGGAGAATACTTAAAATGAGAAAATAAAGTCCAATAGTGGAAAAAAAATGATTTTGAAAATAACCCAGATTCCATAATTAAAAAAATCCATAATTAATTGACCACCCTCAAAATATATTTCCAGATTAAATGCTTCTATTTGATTAATTACATTTCACAAAAAATTTTAATATCTACATTGGATAATTTAAGTAGGTAGACAAAATAATGGAAAAATAAATCCTTTTTTCAAATATTTCATATTCTGCTATTACTGGATAAAATCGCAAACAACTATTTCAAACAGTAAATTTTCCTATTTTACCAGGATTGAGAAGCTGCAGAATAAGTAACCTAGATCTTATCTATAGAAACTCAGCGTATATATATTTTTTCTTTAAAGTAATTGAAGAATAAAATTGAAGTCGTTGATATCCTAACAGAATTAAAAACTCATTGGTTAAATTATATTAATTTGCACATTATCTTTTGAATCAATATAATTTCAAGCTCTGATTTTTCAGAAAAATTGAGCACACAGTTAGCCGAATCTTTCTTTCTTAACTTTTAATTATGGAAAGGGAATCAAAATATTGAATAATTTATAAAAATAGAAAATATTTAAAATTTATTACAGTAATAAAATATAAAATTTATTACAGTAATATTTTCTTTATTTATAATTGCTTCAGAATGCAGGAGATATTGCCTGATAATTAAACTGGAAAAATTAAGAAAAGGTTATTTTTAAAACACACTATTAGAGAAATTCTTCATTATTGGCAAATATTTCTTAATTACTTACTGATAGTGTTTTCACTGTAAAAATCTAAACTTTATCAACACCTGCTGTATAAGAAATGTCTCGTTTATTGGCATAAACGTAAAGTTTCTTTTATTTGTGTGAAGAGAGTAATTATTTAATTCCTCTGATGCATACATATCGATGTAGATATACTAATACTGAGATTGATAAAATTTGTATCTTATTCCTTTAATGCATTCATTTTCCTAATATAAATCAGTGGAAAAATTTTAAAACATATTTCTTCTTTTATATTTCAGAAATAGACGACTCAATAAAGAATATCAAATCAGCATTCAATTCTGTAAGTAGTTTTTATTTATTTTAATTTTTTTCACTTGTAGTTGACGCTTTTATAATTTGTAGTAATTTAATAATTTTCATAAATATTTTTTATGTATAATTCTACTTCGTATAAACTAGATATTGTAGCATTATACTGTTTATAAACGAATCAGGGTTTTATGTGCAGCATATATAAACGATGCTTTAGGAAGTTGAGTCAATCCGATATCTACAGTAAAAATGATGCATGTACAATCGGATCTGAGGTCATATGAAATATTTACCCTGAGTCAATTTTCAAAAATAATATTTCTTTTACAAGTTATTGGTCTAAGTAAATAGTTTCAATTCAGTTTTAAAGGACCATTTGATAGCTGAGACAATAAAGAATTCGTTTAATGTGTTCTTTCAAAACTTTTAGGCCAAAATGAATCGTTAATATACGTTTTAACTAGACATTGTCCATTTCCTTATTATCTGAGGTGATTTACGCGTAAAATCGTTGATTTATTACTATGAACAAAAATAGAAATGTAAAACACTGTCGACTGAAGAAATTCTTCTAAATAAACCTTCAGATATTTAAAAAAGAATGATTCAAAAATTTACTCGTTCTTGAAAGTTCTTTTTAAATTCGGGAAATACTCAAAATCTGTGATTCCATATGCACTAGCCTTTTTTAATTCAATTTTATTTTACATTCCCTGCACATAAACCTTCATTTTCATCGTTTTCCTCTTTTTTACTGTAGATTCTTACTGTCGCATTTTTTTCTAGTTTCTATTTTTCTATGTGTTTAAAAAAATTGAATTATAAGCTTGTTTTTTTTATTTAAACTGCTTTACAAAAGTGTTTTTGTAATTCCCTTGTTCCTAACCCCTTTTGGGTAAAATTTAAAATTTTTGAAAGCGTATATAAATTTTTTTTTGCTAAATTTGCTTACATACTCTACACATTTTTATAAATTTTATTTATTTTTATTTTATTTACTCGCATTCATACATATGATTCCTTATTTATCAATTGTATGAATATTATTCACATCCTTTTTATGTTTTCATTATAGCTTTTTAATTGTACTTTATAATAAAAGAAATTTTAAAATAAAGATTTTGTTTTTAATTTCTAAAAAAAAATTTACAATTATTTTTTAAAGATATAAATTTAAATGCCATGTAATTTTTTTGTATATTTTTAATAAACTTTAAAAATATTGAAACCAATTTTACAACAATACGTTTCAGGGTTGAAATGTAATTCAAATCGTTTTTCAATGTGATCATTAACCTTTTCTGTTGGATTTTCCCATGATGATTATCAGGATATAGAGAAAGGTATATTTTTTCCATGTTGAGTACGAATCTGTTGAAAATATGGTTTTAATAAAATTTGTGAAGTATTGTTGTATTTGAAATTGAAATTTTATATCAGAAGTAAGCAATGATAATAAATTGTAATATATTTTAAAAGGGCGTCAATTTTTTTAAACTGTTGCTTTTTATTTGCATTATACTGTCTCTTTTATAAATTAGCTTTCTTATTGAAGTGTACTTATTTTTAAAAAAAAAATGTTTAGAATTTTCTTCTAGATATAAATTATGAAACATACATGGAAAACCTAGATTGTAAAGATTTCACACTCTCTATTCTTATATTTTCAGTAATTGTATTTAAACTCAACACGAAAGTTAATGCATTGATTGATATTTAATCATTTTGGTTTCAAATTAAAGTTCACATTTTAGGTGAGATGACAGAAAATTAAATAAAGGAATTGCACAAAGAACCAAACAGTATAAGATTTCTAAAATAGTTCGTCTCCATCACAACGTGAAGTTCAAAAACATTTTTCTGAAGAAGCCAGTAAAAGCAAGTTACCTAAAATATTTAACTGAATTTTTTAGAATTCATTAATCTATTTTTAACAAACTTTATATTTTTATAAAAATCATTTGGCAATCAGCAGATTTTCAAAAGCTTCCAATACTAAGCAATATACTTTTGTGTCTTATGTATCTTATTTAATTCAAAATAATTTAAAATTTTGGAATATTATACACGAGATTGACATCTGAAAAAACAGAATGAAATCTAGCATCTAACTAGATGTAATATTTAACTGTTTTTACATTTATTTTTTTTTCGCTGGAAATTTTATAATGTAAGATATGAAATATGGTAAATTTGCTGTCATTTGGATATCGTTTCTAATGATATTTTCAACATTTAAAAACCGTTGATAATTTAAAAAAAATTATAGTTGTAAGAAATTATAACGGAGTAGTGTTCAGTTTTCATACTTC
>JAOUZG010010765.1:1305-11361 GCA_026289955.1 Argiope argentata
TATATATTTGTTTGAAACCTGTTTAAATTGGTTAATGGCTTAAATTAATTAATATAAATAATGACTTAAAAATAATAATGTTCCGGCATGCTAACTTGATATGTATTATCAAAGGTTTCATTTTCTTTATCTTTTATTATTATTTATATATTCAGTAGTAATTGGTTCCATACTGGATATTTCAAATCATACCGAAGTGTATGGCTACTAAAGTGGATATTTTCGATAACAGATAAGATTATAAATTTACGTTAACTAATCTTATTTTTGAAACTTGGTAGATTCTATTAATTGTTTTATAAACCATTCAAAGCACGCTTGGAAAATGATGAAAATTTAGTCTTTTTATATTTTCTCAAAATATCATTTAAAATAATGCATTTACTTTTCTCATTATAATCTCGTGCTTGACAGACTCGTCGATTGAATTTTACAAGTTGACTGAAGAAATTTAGAATATTTCAAAATTAATCATGCACCTTTGTTGTTCATTTACCTGAGCAAGTGCGGAAATCTATGATCAGTTTGACTTTATAGTCCCGAAGTAAATTTGTGACTTGTTTGAAAAAGATTAAACTTTCTTTGAGAAAAACTCCATTCCATGATTAATTTAATACAGCCGAGGAATTACAGTTTTTAGGTAAATGGTTAAATTTTTGTTATAAAAAATAAATACTCTAGCATTTAACCTTTTTTATTTAAAGGCATTTGAGAGAACATACTCAAAAGTGCTGATCACTTTTATTCAATTTGACATAATTCAGAAATTAATTTAACTTGATTCCTTTGATTTAAGCCGATTTGATTATGACTAATAAATATGTAATTTTTAACGATTTTTCAGACTAATATTGGGATAATAGAATTTTAAAATTTAGTGAAGTTGATTTTTCTAGGGAAAAATAAAGCGTTTTATTATTTTAAGAAATTAATTATCAAATAATTTATTCATTAAATTTTAATTCCATAAGATTTTTGCCCTCTATTATATAGTTTATGGAACAAATTATTTGAGAATACATAATATTTACAATTTTGATATATAATAAAGATTACTAATTAAAAAGCACATTTTATTTAAATTTAAGAGCACATTTTTTGTAATAAATAGAGTTGAGAATTTTGTACACAAATTAATTTATTTTCTTTGTGATGAAGCAAAGATTTAAGAAAACGCTATTCTTGAATCAAAACAGTAAATATCTGTTTTCGAAAACAGATCTTTTCTCTTACATATTTGTTAGAAATGAGGCTGTATTAAAGTATTGGGTAAATTTTTAATGGCTTTTATTTATGTATATCAACCATTATAAAGTTAGTATTATAATAATTCTAACTGTTTTTACCCAAGTAATATTTTATTTGTGTATTTTAATGTATTCAAATAATTATTTATGTATTTCAATGCTTATAAGGTTTCCATTCTAAAGTAATTCTAGCTCGTTTACCCAAAGAATAAACGAATCGTATATTTATTTATGTATTTCAATGCTTATAAAGTTTCTATTCTAAACTCATTCTAACTCGTTTTACCCAAAGAATAAAAAAATCGTATACTTTGATTAAGAAAATAATCAAATTAGTTTCGTTGTTTTAGGCAAAAAAAAAAGTATCCAGGATTCCATTAGCTGATTCAATTCTTCTCAAGAATACACAGTTCCTTAATTCTGTTCTGGAATTTATAAGGCCGGAAAGTTTCTAAAGTCTTTACGTGTACAATTTTATGCCCTGAATCTTTTCAAGTGCATATTTATTGAAGATTTCAAGACATTTTAAAGAATCTTGAGCATTTAAATGCTTTTGTATAGACTTCGTAGAAAAAAGTGTTTTAACTAATCCTTCATATTCAGGTTTTTGTTCTTCACAGAAACAGAAATAGTTAGCTGTTTTTAGAATTATTCAAATTTTCGAAAATTTAAGTTAGATGACAAATTCAATTCTTTATAATACAAAATATTATTTTTATTAAAATAACGAAATTATTTTTAATAAATTCCTCATATGCAATCTTTTCTCAAGAAAAGAAATATTTAACTGTTCTTAGAATAACTGAACGTTTTTAACATTTAACTTAGATTAAAGATTTAGTTCTTTATTACGTAATACATATTTGTTTAGCTAAAATAAAAAATATATTTTAATCTTATTTTCTTGAATTTATTCAGAAAATGTTGTTTTTATTGTGTTGGATGGGGGGAGGGTTCAATTCCTACAATTATTTCACACCCTCCTTATAGTCTGATTCAAATTTTCAATCTTTAATAAAATACTTTTTATTCATCCACTCAAGTTCAAATACATTTTCTTAGACTTAAGGCGGATGACACTTGATGTTAATACATTCTTTTTAAAATATTAAGTCATTCCTTATAGCTAAATTATTTTAATAATTTAAATAGAGTTTTAGCAGTATATAATCAAAATTGAAATCAACAGGCAGTAGCTCAAACGGTAAGATGCGAGGATTTCAGTATTTTTCACGAGAAGGTAAAGAATGCAACTTGAGTTCTTGCGAAAATCATTAGTTTTTTGATAAATTATTTATATTAATCATAATCATTTATTCAAAAGTAATTAAAATAAAAAATTTCTTTGTTAAACCTAAGCAGGAATCGACTTTTTAAAAAATTATATTACTTGTTTTGTATGCATTTGTTATTGTTCAAGATTTTTTTAGAAGGATTGAATTTATTAAATCCAAAAAGTTTTTACGAGTGATGTCATAAAAATAAACTTTTGCATCCAACCATTTTGTTTACTCTAATCAATGCGGAATAACAAAAACGCGATTAGCATTTTAAGAGATTCCTGTTGAAGTACTTTATCTTTCAAAAGAGAGATCTAAAGGATATGATTCGGCCAACGGTGCCGCATATTTTATTTCAGGAGACTCCTACAAAAGAAATGCTGAATGCAATTCAGAACTTGCAAAGTGGAATTCAAGTTGTCGTTACTATGACAACCCGAATAGCCATTATTCAAGAGAATATTGTAAATTCCTGGTTGCCTCCTCTTTGCCTGAGGCATATGTTTCGACAACGGTCTCCTAGAAATGATCTTGTTTGAGTTTCTTCTCTTTTAAGAGATGAAAGAGATAAAAAATAAAGCTTCTTTCCTTATTACTTTTTGATCCCGAAAGTAAAAGTTATACTTCAAGTTTTCCCGAAATTGCAAGGGGAATTATTATTCCTTTACGCATAGGGTTCGTACTGGGATTACTTTTTTCCCGTTCAAGGTTATGTAATATATATACACGATTTTCTCGCATTAAACACTAATTTAAAGGAACATTCCCTGGTGTTAGAAATGCTATTGCTTCAATAATATCTTATATTTAACTATACTAAATATCGTTACAAACCTGTAATTTTGCTTCACAGCACGAACACTGTCAGTAAAAGAAAAGCTGTTTTGAGACCAGTCCTATTGCTTGCTGAGCTGGTCCGCGTCAATAATCTGAAAGTTTGGCGACCATTTGATGATTTAGCGAGGAATCTAGGGATTTGGCGACGAATCTGGTGATTTTTGTGATAAAATGTTATCTACTGGAAACTTTAAGAATTTTCACAATGCGTCCAATAGAAATCTGGATGTGCCTGATTGGCCTAGAAAGTTCTCAGCCTGCTGTGAGTGCGTGCGTGCGCGCGCGCATGCGTGTGTGTGTGTGTGTGTGTGTGTGTGTGTGTGTGTGTGTGTGTGTGTGTGCGCGAAGAAACGGCGGAATAGTCAGACGGAGAACTAGCGTGCTGGTGAAGCTCAAGCACGTGCTAAACTGGACAGCTGTGCGCCTATTCCGGCTTTCATTTCGGCTATACATATTTGTCATTTGTGTATTCGTTGTCTTTTTGTTAGTGTCTTCTTGTAAACAAATGTGTTTGTCTTTTACTCAGGCATGCTGATTGTGCCTTAACACCATACACCTATTATATAAACGTGTTCACCGTATTTAATAAATATATTATTCATAATATATTTATTTAATACTAACCGCCTTTGGCGACCAGTCGGTTCGCCAATATTAATGCCGACTAAAGGGTTAAATCAATTTTTTTATATAACTTGGTCTCATAATAATTTTTTCAGCAAAATATTTTTAAGCTTCAAATTTCGATAATCATGTAATTCACTTATACTATTATGTAGATTTTAAGCATTCCTATCTTTGAATTCCCCATCTCTCTCTGTTTTTCTATCCGTGCACGTAAAATTCAGTTTTAAATTAAAGTGGAAATGATGGAAGTGCACTTAATATAAAGAAATTTTTACTCAATCCAAGCACGCCTTTAAATAAAACTAAGAACTGAAAACAAAGTAGTCCGATATTGAAGTTTATGTTCAATACAGAAATTGAAACATTGTAATTTTTTTATAATTTATAAGATCTCAAGGAATTATTCAGCAAAAATTTCACAGGTTAATTGAAACCTTCAGTTTTTAATTTTATTTTTAGATGTATATAAATACTCTGAATAATAACATATTTTTAGGTTTATAAACATATATAAAAAAATTTTGGTTTAAATTACTTTGGTCCTATAGATTCATATTTGTAAAATATTCTAATATTTCAACTTCTAAATAAATGAATAAACATTTCTATCATCTTCAAATCTGGCTGATTTATTCAGTACTGAATATTGCAAGTTTAGAACAATCATCCTTATCATAATCCACACCAATTATTCTAGAGTAACTCTGATTGGCTTCTTTGATATCTAGATAAAGTGATCTAAAATCGCCAGTTTTTATCGAATAAGTATATTGAAATGCTCATAGATCGATCAGCTTTGATGATTGATTTAGTTGATTGGAGTGGCAGTTTTTTTATTTTAAGGACTTATTGTCTCAAGAATATTTTGTTATATATGATTCACAGAGCAAATAATATATGAAAAAAAATTAATTCATCAGCATTTTTTCCCTCTATCTACTAATTATATATTTCACTTAGACCAATTGTTAAGAGATTTATGTCTCTCCCCAAAAAATCAAGAAATTAGATGTTGGGCTCCAATTACAGAAGATGCCTTGTAGATGTTAAGCCATATTTGCCTTAAATAAAACTGTTTAATTGGATTAGTAATATATGTATAGAAAAATATATGTATAGTATGATAAGTAATATATGTATAGTAATATATTATGATATAAAATATCATAGAAAACGTTTCCATCCATTTATTTTCCAAAAATTTCATGTTTCCTATTTGTTTCATTTTATACAGACACGTGCCGAAAATGACATTCTTGTATGTTTAATTTGGAATGATAGTTGACTTATTTTTTCTCGTGAGAGAACATGATATTGTTTTGGTTAGAAAGTTTTGATGTATATATATGCGGAATATGCGAGTAAAAATAGTTTTATATGCTTTTACAAATTGTGCATTGTTAATTATTACGTATGCTTGTTTGAAAGAAGATGCGTTGTGAAATAGCTGACCTTTTACTAGTATAGCTTTAATACTTTTACTAGTATAGCTTTAATATTCCGTATGCTTCGATGAAAGCAGTTGCGTTTTTATTTCGCATCAGTCATTAAAATGCGAAGATAAATTACAACCACAAAGACGAATTCTTTGATTTGCACAAAATATCTTCTTCACATAAGTAAAAGTAATAATTCAAAACATGTCTTATTGTTTTAAAAATTAAAAAAAAGAATGCAAAAATATTTTACTACTAATTATCAATTGCTTTTTGTTCGTCGTTTCTTTGAAATGACGTCATTTTCAAAGTTCGTTTAAGATTTCTTGCTTTTAAATAATTAATCTCGCTCTCAGAAAATTATCGTTTGGTAATTTTCTAAAAATTCTTTTTCAGTTTTAACTGTCGCAATTTTGAAATATATTTTCACTTTGTAGTTTTATTTACTTTAATTCTTTAATTGAATTAATAATTTTGGTATTGCAAACGATCAAGAAAAATTTACTTTTGCATTTATTGTTTAAAAAATATCACATTTCCTATTTATTTCATATAATCACGTGATTAAAATTATATTTTTCTGTTTTATTTTTGGTAGTAATTAACTTTTTTTAAAAAATCAGAGCTTCTGAAAATGTGATGGCAACATTTTATTAAAAGCTGATTTTTTTTAGATCCTCGAGAAGATAAAATTTTATTTTTATTTTTTTCAAAATAAATTGTTGAAAAAAATACTCTTAAATTAAATGTTTAAAAATTCATTAAAAATAGACTTTTAATTTACAGGTCAAAACATCAATATCATTGAAAAGCTAATTTTTTGAGCTTTGACTTGATGTAAAAATCAATTTTGTGCTGTAATATTTTCGGAAGTTATAGCGAAAAAACGTCAAAATTTGGCTTATTTTTTAATTAATTAAAATTTTAATTAAAAATTCAAAAAAGGGCTCCAAGGTGCACATTCCCAGCACCCAAGGTATTCATATACCAAATTTGGTAGCTGTAGGTCGAACAGTCTGGCCTGTACATCGCCAACAGACACACACACACACACACATTGTGCTTTATTATAAGTAAAGAAAAGATAAAGATAAAGATACTTTAAACTCCAATGAATAAAATAATATATTTTTATAAGAAAAGAGTTTAACACAAGAGAAGGGTAACTGAATTAGCACTAACAACTGAGACAATAAAGGAAATGTGTACAACGTGACTGTGATTTCTAGCTTTAATAAGCATCTATTACTCACGTATTTCTCATTTCAAGAGTGGAATTTTAATTCGACTTCCATTGCCAAGGCGACATCTTCGGCTTATTCTCTCTGGGAATATCCTAAACATGTAATGAATATCTGCTGTATATTTATCAAATATATCCTTGGCTTTTATGAATTAGATTTCAAATACACAAATTTTAACAAAACTATATTAATCAATTTAAAGTTTCGACTTTTAACTTCTTTCTTTCTAATTTTTAAAACCAAATTTTTTAATATAATTTTTATGAAATCATATCATTTTCACGCGTTTATACCAGCAAAAATTATTAATTAAATTTTTAAAAATCTATATTATTTTTTTTCTCTTTCTTATCTGACTTAAAACATTTATTTTCATTATTCTAAAAAGGATATTTCTTTTATTATTCAAATATTTTTCAATATCCTCCATTGTTTAATAAAAGCGAAAAACTCAAATCAATTAATATAGAAAAATATTAATATCTTTAAAGTTACAAAGGTAAGAAATTTCCCAAAATAAAATATTCTAAAAAATTATTGTTAGAATTTCATAGAGTTAGAATTCATAAAGAGAAAACGATATGAAATCTTTTCACTTTCGTGTGTTTTTTTCAGCAAATATTTGTAACAAAGTTTTCAGAATTCTTTTCTTTTCTTTCTATTTCATTATATGACCCAAAACTTTGCTTTTGCTATTCTGAAAATGATATTTCTTTTATTATTCAGATATTTCTCCATAGCAACCATTGTTTAATAAAAACGAAAAAAATCAAACTATTTAACAAAAAATGTGTATATATCATTAAAGCTACAAAGGTAATACCTAGTTTCTTTAGTTTCAAAAAATAAACAAATGGTGCTAAATCAATATTTATCATCAAATACACAAAGTATTTGAATATGCTGTTTAGGAAATGATAAAACTCAATAAGACATGGATAAATCCCAGTGTAACTTATTATCGAAATGTATCCCCTGATATTTGAAAGTATTTTGAAGCAGTCTCCCTTACGTTACTTTATAAACATGGTAATTGGTGTAGGCAAATATTTTTGAACTGGAGAATAGTATGCTTTAAGGAGGGTGAAAATCTCCACCTAGTTCGTAGTTCCATATCAAAAGGAATAAAAAAAACCCATGGCCTAAGGAATGTAAATAATTAGACGTAATTCTAGACCAAAAACTATTTATACAGCAAACAGGTTTCGTGACCTAACATGTAAATTATTCTACTGAAAATCTCGAAACTCCAAAATGAGTAGGCAAAATAAAATATTTATTTGCATTGTCTATTTGAGACCAGTATTAACATATTCCTGCCCAGTGTGGGGTTATGCCGCAAAGACGAAACTTTGATTAATAGAAAGGCAACAAATTAGCCTGATCAGAAATTTCTGCAATAGGAAATATTATAGGTTCATATGTAACATTGTATAGACTATCCCACACACACACACTTAAACAATTTATTTAAAAAATTGCATCTAACTTCTTTAAAAACATGGATAAAAATGAAAACGAGGCAATTGGAATTATAACCAATTATCTCTCAAATATTAATTCCAGGGGACCCGCAACATCCTACTATAATTTAATTCACACACATGCACCTTTATTGCATTAAATTCTTATTAAAATTATAACTATTTCAACTTTAAGAAATATCTGGAGATTAAAAAAATTATGTCAAAAGGCAGCACACTCCCGCTCCCCACACTCAGATGACAGCAGATGAGTCCTGACACACGCCGACTCCATCCAATATTATATATGCAGAAACAAAAGGCCTCCAGACCACCTTATCAGCCACGAACCCACTAAGATAATGAAAACACAATAAAAACCATAGCTGTTAACAATCACATTCAAGAAGGGGATAGTTCTCTTCCGTGGACGGAAGCCCCGACAAACTATCCCCGACCTCGAACTCTAGACCATTTTCAAAGACCATTGAAGACGGCCACGGCAAAAATGGACAGAAATATCCTACACAGTCTGATAATACCGGAGATAAACCCCTTCCAGAGACAGGCACCCCATCAACCCTACCCACGTGAATATTCGACTCATAATAAAAACAACTATTGTATGAAAGATTGCTATTAGCTCATTTTAAAAGTTAGTATTCGAAAAATTATTTCCAACTCCTAAACTCGAAAACTTTTTGAACTAAACTTAAGATGTTTTGTATGAAATATCATGTTATTTTTTTTCTAATGCATTCTGTTTATTCCTTAGGACACAAAACCTTATAAAAATGAGAAGTATAATTGGCAAAAGTGAGTTAAAATGCATTTTTCTCTTAGTTCAAAATTCCAAAATTCTCAAAAGAAAAATTTAGCTTCGTTGCTCTAATTCTCTCTCTCTCTCTCTCTCTCTCTCTCTCTCTCTCTCTCTGTCTATCTATCTATCTATCTTTTTTTTCAAACAACCTTGGTTATCAATGAAAAAGAAAAGCAATAAATTTTCTGAGGGCACGGACTTTGATAGGGTTTTTTTGTCAACATTCGGAAAAATTAAATTTATAAGGTTCGTTCACGGAATTTGTTCCAAATAAAAGTAATTAAACTTAGAAATTTGGAACAACATTCTAAAAGTATTTTTAATAATTTTTCAAACTGTCTTCCCTATTTTTATAAAATTAATTAAAAATTTTTTTATCCTAATAAGATAATATTGCTTTAAATTAAATAAAAAGATTCCAATCACTGAATCAAATGAAAAATTCCGATTTGATAGTTAAAATGCACAAAAATGATTGTTCTAAATATATTTCATTTCATATTTTAATCTTCATTCATTTATAAATGCAAAAATTGAACATTTTTTTGATGATTTGAAATAAAACGCATTGTTATTTCTCTTTATCCACCGTAATTACATAAAAAAGAATATCTATTTTTGGAAACTGAGAAAGGAAAATCCGGTAAACTTTCATTGTCTAAGGTCTCTCAGAGAACTTTATTCAACTCTGTTTGCAAGTCCTTTCGAAAAATATCAAGTGAGGCGTTTCAGTACACGCCAAATATTTTTTTTTCTGGAAGCCGGAAAGTTAAAGTAACTTGGAAGATAGAAAGTAACATGAGATACAGAAAAAATTCTTTCTTTAGATTTTAGTATTCAGAACATACTTTCAAGATTTCGATTCTTTTCAGGCAACCACTATTTAAAGAGCACTTCTCTCGCTTGCTCTGTTCGATGTGCCCCATCAATCCTTTCCTCTCATCTTTTTCATCATTTGAATTGCCAACAAGAAATTTGTTTTCTAATTCTCACTTCAACCTTGAGAGGAACCCATTCAACTGAGATGCCTAGCAGCATGTGATATTACTCCAATACATTCATTAGTTGCTTATATATATATATATATATATATATATATATA
>JAOUZG010010767.1:0-15845 GCA_026289955.1 Argiope argentata
GTGTAATTTTAGGTATTCACTTTTGCTTGATTTCATTGTATAGGTAATTATAGAGTAGCAACAGTTATTTCCGAAAACAATAATGCTTTTTTTATGAAAATGATCTATAATCTTATTGTACTATTTCAGATTATACACATTTTAATATTTCAGATCCTCATTCCATCAGCAAAAGTGAATACCTAAAATTACACAAAAATATGATACATTTATTTCAATCTGAGTAAACAGATGAATATTAAACTGTTTAAAAAAATAATTCACGAAATAAATAAAAACCTTTTCTTATAAAAATCTCATTATGCTTAATATGCTATTTTTTTAGTCTCATTATATAATTTTTTATATATATTTCAGCTTTATACAGCTAGAGAAAAATAGAAAAAAATTAAAACCCATAAGCAAATTATAACTGCTTGTAATTATAAGTAAATTCTCGGATAGAATAGCATAGAAACTGAATTAAAAATATTTTTTCGAAAAACGTGGAGTTCAAAAGATTCTTCGATAAGAATTGAAATTGATTTATTTTTTAGCAGAAACACTGTCAACTAGGTAATAAAGTTCTCTTCGAAAAATAAAATTATAGTTTGATCTTAATAAATTAAAACAAGAATTATTTTCGAAAACGATAATGTTTTTTTTATGAAAATTATCTTTAATTTCACTTGAAAATTCTCGTTGAAGCTGTTTCAGGTATGTCAAAAAAATGTAAAATGTTATTTAAAAAATGTAAATTTCTAGAATAACACAAAAAATTCCAGACCATAAATTCAACTTCATGAACTAAAGCAGCTTAATTTATCTTGTCCAGAAGAGAAATTCCTAAATTAAATGGCAGCAATTTCTTATATACCCGCTCATTTTTAATATCACTTTTTTATTTCATAGTTTAATATTTTTGAATATTCTTTAGCATCACAGAAAAAAAAAGAAAAGTACTAAAATCAATACAAAAAAATCCTTACTTTGTAAGGCTATAAATAAATTGTTTGGATACATATTTCATACATTTAATACGAATAGTAATCATTCACTGATGACATACATGAAAACTGAAATAAAATATTTTAACAAATAACACCAAATTCCAAACAATTTTTTGATATGATTTGAAATTTATTTTCTTGCCCGGACGCGTTGCCAGTGAGGCAAAAAATTCCTGCTTGAATAAAAAAAAAGATAAAGCATGATTTTAATAAATTATGCGAAGAGTTATTTCTGAATAGGTGGCAATGACGTTTCTTTCATAAAATTAATTTTTTATTTCACTTGCTTTTTTCTAAGATTAAACTTTTACAGATGCCATTTTATTGACAAACATAAATTTTATAAAATAACACAAAATATAAGATCAAGATAATAAATTTACTTTCCTCGTTCAAACAATTTATCTAATTTCGATAAGTAATTGGCAAATCAAATCATAATACTTTCTTCAGCAGTGTCTTTTTTAAAAATTATAATTTTCTTAAAAGTTTATATTATATATTAATATATTGTTAACCGGAGAAAAATAATAGAAAAATAGCAAAATCATAAGCAGATTACTGTCAATAGACTTAAATAAATCTTTTGGATGTACGAAATTATTTAATATTTTATATAAAAATAAAAATAGCAATTCTTTTACAATATCAAAAAGCAGGAAAGTTTATTTAAGAATATTTTTAATGAATAACAGAAACTGTTTTTGAAACCTCCAAATAAACCTGATTATAAATTAATCCAAACGATTTTTGATATGCGTTTAATTTATTTATGCATTATTCTTTTTGACGAAAATATTGCCACTTAGAAAAGAAAAACTTCTCATCGAATAGGATGGAAGTTAAAGAGCGACAATAAATAAATAATGCAGTTTCTTGAGTCTCAAATATTACGTTAAACTATGAAATAAATTTAATAAAGATTTGTATTTGTTCAATACTATTGATAAAAATTTTGATTTCAAAATAACATATCTATAAAGATATTGTAGGATAAAATTTCAAGTTTTGAAAAGAAATATAATTGGCATAAATTTTTCATTATAATATTTATCAATTAAAATGGGGGGGGGAAGTCATGGAAAAAGTGTATTCATAAGAAAAAAATAAACGATTCGCTAAATATCGCCCTTAATTTTTAGATTTCTTTATGAATTTGTAAAGTTATCATTAGGAGAAATAATTCATTTAAGCATATTTATAAATATATTCAATTAAGCATATTTATAAATATATTCAATTAAGCATATTTATAAATGCTTTCCTTGAACATATATTTTAAAAACTGATTCATACAAATTTTTATTCGTCAATACAGATAAATATTACTTGGTAATTATTAGTGCATCTACTTCTAAATATTAGGAAAAACATCTATAAATATAAGTAATATTAAGAAATATATAATTAAAACATAATTTCGCTAAACATTTTTTTAATAAAAAGACTAAGTGAAAAATATGTGATGTATATTTAGGATTCATAATATAAATGAAATAAAACTCTTTAATTATTTTATAATAACTGCTTTTTTTATTTAATAATAAATAATTTTATCTATTTATTATTAATTTTCTTGACAATTAACTAGTTTAACGAAAATATCGGTTGTATTTTTTTGAGTTATAACTGTAATAAAAAAAGTACAAAACTTGGTATATATAATTTTTTTTCAACATCCATTTTTAAGCATCATATAGCTAAAAAATGTAAAGAAGTATTATTTTAATAGCCTTTTGGATTTTTTAATAAACATTTCTAGTAAATAGGGTTTTGTAAAACAATGGAGCTAAAACATCTTAAAATATTTATTTTAATTCCTCTGCATTCTAATTCATATTTCTTGTGGGTTATATCCTTACAGCTAATAATAATAAATCAAATATTTCCCGAAAATTTTGGAATTTTATTAAATCATTGCAATAATCAAAATTATACAAAAATATCTTTTCAAATCTTCTGTCATTAAAAAAAATATATGTACAATAATTCCAGATATTGAATTCTTATTTCTTTCAAATTCTGTTATTATTGATTTCTTTGTTTTGCTGTTGTCTTCTTAAATTTTATTTAGGCAGCAACCGATCAAATTTCTTCTCATTGAATTTCTCACTCAATTCAATCGATATCTAAAAAAACCATGTGAAAATCATCATTTAAATTTCCTCACTTTATCTCAAATCATTTTTGAGATAACATTTTCATGATGAAGACCGACAAGTATAATTCAAAAAATAAGTTTTTCTTAGGCAATGAGATCTAGAATGTGGATATTTATCAAAATCTTGAGTTCAATTTTTTTTATGTATATATTATATATTATCCCTTTCAATCTTATAACGTTGAAGAAAGGCTCATCGAATGCTCCGAGATAAAAAAAAATATCCAAACAACAAAATCAACAACAATGAATTTCTTTTCTAATTACGAAAGAGGTGGAAGAAATTACAAAAATTAAGTTTTCTATAGAATATGCTTTATCGGACAGTTCATTGTAATGAGGTTAATTGCATGTGAAAGATACTAAGTAGTTTTGTGTCTGGCGCGTTTATTAGCGGATCTTTAAAAATGAATTGTTTTTCATTAAATAAACCACTCAATTTAAGACAGATCCTTGGTCAAAGGATGTTTTATAGAAGATTATAATGATTTTTGGACATTAAAAAGAAGCGAAGAACGATGGAATGAGTGAATATTTTGTTATTTACTTCACTGAATGGCATTTGATCTTATTTTCTACAATAGACTACCCTTTTTTATAAAAATGAGTAACAAATAGAAACTTTATCAAAGGCGAAGATCTTTAAAGGAAAAGAGAAGGAAATTGTGGAAAAACAATATGAATTTCGAATGCTATTTTCTTGCAGTTCTTCCCGGGATGAAGGAAGACAATTTAATCGAAAGATAAGGAGATATGAGTAAAGATGCAGAATCACTGACCTATAGGGTTTTGAACTTTCGCATTTGGCCTTTCAGAGAAATTAAAAGGTTCAAAGATAAGATTCCAGAAAAAGCAAGAATCTTTACATTAGGTTTATTAAAATATGAGTTAAGACAATCTTTCTAGAACATTCTAGCTCTATCAGGAGAATATAAAAACTGAAATAAAAATTAAAAGCTGAGATGGATCTTATACTGAATAGTTGATCAGTATTGAGACCAGCAATCAATCGAGTTATGAGGCGAGTAATGAGTTCAACTCTAATAATTCGTCAATAGAAAGCAGCAAATTTTCATAAAGCGTGGCGTGTATAGTTGAATGAAGACATTCTTCTGTAGTGCACTCTCTGTATTTTATGTCTATTTACGGTTTCTGTGCTAATTTTTACTGTAGATTTGCTCTGGTGTACACCCCGAATGTATTTTTATCGAGTCAAGCCGATATAGAAATAATCAATACAAAATAGCAGATTTTTATAAAGCGTAAATATTTTAATGAATATTTTCTTCTTCAGTGTTCTATCTGAGTTTCATATCGATTTTCTGTTTCTGTGCTGATTTTTACTTTAAATTGGTTCTTGTGTACACTTTAATTGTTTTTTGTCAAGTCAAGTCAATACAGTAGTTGTCAATAGAAATACGCATATCTTCATAAAATGTAAATAGTTGAATGAAGACATTCTTCTGCAGCGGTCTCTCTGTTTTATGTCTGCTTGCTGTTTCTGTGTTGAATTTTACTATAAATTTGTTCTTTTGTAAGCTTCGAATGCATTTTATTTCTTTTGTTTATGCCTTTGCACAGAAAAAAAGAATCTTTATTCGTTTTTTAGCCTAATCGACTCTTTTCAGTCTTTACCTCTTCAGACGAATTGATTTTAAAATATTAGAAATTTTACCGGAATAGCTCTAAGCAATTATCTAACTACTCTGTGATGTATAGAGAAGATAAAGCATATATGATCCTAATTTTTTAATACCTTATACCTGTAGGGTTAGACAGAAATAAGTTATATACTTCCGAATATGTCCTATTAGTCCACAACTTGAACGTAATTCAAATAGTGCGCTTAATAATTATCAAATAAAATATTTTAAAACCAAAAAAATCTACAATAAAGAATGCTGTAACACAAATGATATTTATTTCATACAATGAAAATATGAAGCTTCATTTCCGTTACAGCAATCCGATACTGCATGATTATTATTTTCCTCTTTCAGTGTATCCATAGCATCAAAACAAAGCGCTACTTGTAAAATTATTCTATCAGATCCTGAAGATTCCCATTGCGGCTGTGAAAGAACTCCATTGAAGGAAGAAGTAATAGCGAGGTTAAATGTCTCCTTGTGGCCTACGCGAGTTGATACAAAAGTTCGAAATCATCAGGTATCTTGGCAACATTAAGCAAATCCCGTCTACTAGTGTCAAAAATCATCACTGTCATTGCAGCCAATCAACAAATAGTAATATAAGGGTGCTAGTTGTTTCTCATATATTTGATAACATATCTCACTGTGTGAAAATTCTTACGTGGATTTTACACTTTTATTTCTATAAAATCGCCTCTTTGTACATATAGCTCAGATGTTCGTTAAATTTTTGTTATTCGCTTCTTTGCTGGAATGGAGGTTGACTTCAGTTAGCCATATTTCTTTTATTCCAAAAGCCTTATTTAAGCCACTTTATTATTTGCCTTTTTTTTCTTGTCATTTCTAATAAATTAACTCGTCTATAATATAAATTCTGTGTTGAAAAACTTCATAATATTTACTGAGACAGTGAAAGAAATTATATTTATCTAACCCCTGACTCGTTATTATTTTTTATAAACTTAGTGGTATCTCTAAATAAAGATAATTCATTATTCAGTGTCTTTTTCTCTGAGGGACAGGAGATAAGTAAGACTCTTTTCTAGTTTAGAAACTTCAATGATTTATGTGCACTTGGCTTACAGATTCGGAAATGTTTTTTTTCTTCTGTTTTCTGCATTCGTATTCACTTTTTATTGCCACTTATTCTTGAATATTAAACACTTCCGGTAGAAAAAAAGAATCGTTTTCATTCTGCGAGAATGATCAAAATCGCTTGGTCAGAGGAATTTGGATTTTTTGCTGTGTCTTGATTTTTACTTTTTCACTGTTTAATGCTTTCGTCGTGAAAGCTATAAAAAATTCGTGGAACAAAAACTGCTTTCTTAAGAGACATAAAAAGAAAGCAAATATTATCTTTAGCTCTTTTTTATGATTAAATTTAATTATTGTTTCCTGATTTCATGGAGAAGAGAAAGAAATTCGCTTGGAAAGTGTTGTGAAAGATAAATTTTCCTGAATTGTTTCCTTGAATACGCCAGTAAGCTTAATGAAATTGTCTCATAGTTGATATTCGTTAAGGATAGAAGTTGAATAAAATTGTGTTAAAAAATATCTATAACCCCATTAATGTGCTAGTATCATATATAAAATAAATCTTTGATTGAATTAAACAGGATAACCAGATTTTGATGGATGAAAAATGTATTATATTTTTGATGAAAAACTGATGTAAAAAACGGAATCATGATTTTTCTATAATTTAAAGTTTTTGCACTGTTAATTTCTTTGAATGTTAAGATTTAGTCATCAGGTTTTTGTTTCGACGACAACGATGTTAAAAAAATAAATTAACATCGTTTAATTTATAAAAACCAAAATTTATGAATGTATACAAATAGATCGTAGAGCTGAAAAAATTATAAATAATCTTTTGCCACATTATTCTCTTCGAACAAATAATGAAATTTTTCTTTTCTATTTATAAACTAGAATTTGTATATGCTTGTGGCGTAAGCCTTATAAGGCTGATAACATCTACAATGCCGAGTTCAACTTTTTGGTATTGTGGTTATATTAGTCAGCTACATGCCCAAGCGACGCGGGTTCGTATCGCGACGTTCAATCGCTACATTGGTGATCTAGAAAACGCAACTTCCCCCATCAGTCGTGGCGCCATCTACCTGCAGAAAATCGTCAGACTCACTCGCTACATGATGCGACTTCACAGCACGTTGTCATGGACTTAGAACAATCAGTTTTGGTCCATAAATAATTTAGATTACAAAACAGCATTTAATATTTTTCGCGCCGGCTTGCTGGCACAGAGGAAGCGCTTCTTGCTCGTGTTCTGGAGGTCCCGGGTTCGAGTCCCGGTTCGAGCATGGTTGTTATTCTGTGTGCTATCTGTGAGATGTATGAATGTGCCCCCCTGTAAAAAGAGGTTGTGCAAGCGAATGTGGTGAGTGTGTAGCAAAGTCGTACTCTTGGCCCTAGTTGGCGCTACTCAAGTACAAGAGACACTTCATTCGGCTTAAATCTGCTGCTGGGTTCAGCGGCGGGCTTGTCCATGACAAGTGTCATTTGATACAACAACAACATATATTTTTCGCTGGACTCCTCTCTCGCTGGAATTATCTCCTGTGACTTTGGTTTTTGGCTGAGATGTTTTCTGAAATAAAACGAACCGCTATCAGAAGGTCAGAATATGTAACAGATATTTAAAAGACGACGGCTTATGTTCTATATTTTGGTATTCCAGCAAACTTACTCAAATCAGTTATAAGATTAAAGCCCTTTATTGTACATTAATAGGGCATATGGAATAATTTTTATATTATTTGTTTATATTAAGTTTTTATCAAACATATAAGTGCAATTTAAAGGTTAAATTTCGCAATAATTCTTTTCTTGAGTAAGTATCAAGCTTATCAATCAAATTTTCTGCTCATTTTGACCAACATGTTGTCTTTATTGCCGTCTTAAGTGGGAAATTTATTTCTTCCTAGCATCTTTTGCTATTATTGAACTTATATTCATCTGTATATAAATATTGTTACAGGCGGGCGAACACACGCTGAAAGAGATAGCGTTGGCGACAACTGTCAAAGAGCTTGGCGCCAGTCGAGGTGGTTTGGCGAAAGGAATAGTCTGGTAGCCGCTGGATCCATCATGAAGCGGTGCGTTGCTTCGCGTGCTTTTGGGTGGGGGATCAGTCGGCTATATAAGGGACAGGTAGCCGTCACCTTGCTCTTAGTTGGTTAATTTTTCACTCATTCAGTATTTTTTAGCGAATTGGAACGAGTCCCAGCCATGGAGAGGGGCGAACCTAAGGATGAATTAATGCAAGTGAAAGTTTCTTCCTGTGGTTTTAAAGACAGATCTTCCGTTACTGTTTCTACTTGGTCAGACGGCTCTTTCACGAAAGAAATGACTCACCCTAATGGATTTAGAGAAGTCACCCGTACAGAGAGTAGATGTTCCAAACGTTCGAATAATAGCAATTTTTCCAGTAATAATACCATCAACCTACCCAGCCAAACAAGCACCCCTCAACGATCCCGAACCAACTCATGTAGTTCGCAAAACTTTGCTATGGCCGTTGACGCTCAAAATAAAATAAAGAAAAGAACACCTTATCCAGAAGGCTTCCAAACAGTTTCCCCCAAAAAGGCTGCCAAGCAGCAGAAGGTAGACGAAAAAGTCACGCCACTGATAACTGACAATAGATTTGATGCCCTGCAACTAGCCCAAACTGAAGAGAAAAGAGAAAAGAAAATTATCCCCGCCATCAACTTAAAGCTCTCCGATCACTACAATATCTTCCTCCCGCAAATACACAAAGAATTTTCTGGTACAACTAATAAGTTTGTCAATAACATGATATTAATTACCCCCGAAACTGAAATCCAGAGAGCCGAAATCATCAAATACCTAGACGACGCCGGCGAGCAATATATCCTCTCTGAAAGTCCTGAGAGCAGACCACTTAAAATTATAATCAAGGGGCTACCTGGAAACACTGAAATCGGAGAAATAAAGAATGCACTTACGGAGAAAAATTATGAAATCGAAAAAAAAAAGCCCAACTCAAAAATTACAGAATGAAGACCCTTTATCCCATTTTCTTAGTAGGCGTAAAGAAGACCCGGTTTGCCAACAATATCCACAACGAAACTAGCCTCCTCCACCTAAGAATTAAAGTCGATCCCTACAGAAAGAAACCAACTGCTACCATGTGTTTTAACTGCTCCGGCTTTTTTCACTCCTACAGGAACTGCAAGATAACTCCGAAATGTATTAAATGTGGCGGAGAACGCACAACTAGAAACTGTCAGCATAAAGAAATAATCCAAGATCCTAGATGCATTAATTGCAATGAGACTGGTCATCTCGCCTCCTGGAAAGGCTGTGTCAAGTATCCCAAGCTCACCTACAGATTTAATAAGCCCTCTTATGCAGAAATAGCAAGAGAACCGGCTCCAAGAAAGAACCCTTCCGAAAGTACCCATCAACGAGTTCCTGAATCAACCAGACCCCCTGTACCACCTAGGCCCAGGACGACTAGCGAGCATCCCCCATTCTGTATTTAACATGAAAAATCTGATTACATGAAAAATCTTTTGAAATGAAAAATCTGATGGCAGCCCTTAAGGAAATTAAAGTACTACTACAAGAATTCCCTGGTCTACTTAAAGCTGCAAGACTCGCCAAAACCTCCAATAACCCGAAAGAAAAGAAATTGATTATCCTTAACGCCCTGATAGAATAATTTCCAAGTTCCACCGAATCCTGCTTCATTTCCCACCACTCTGATTGGCCAACGCAGCTCTCCAGCATAATCCACACTTTTGCATCATCATCAACCCTTCCCGATCAGCAACTTCATCCCCAGCTCCATAGAACCTCATCACCCTTACACCCGCACCTACAATGGAGACTTCTTCTGATTGGTCGCCGCTTCACCCTCACCTCCAGACCTGATTCCTATGTAGTTTCGCCTCACTCCAGCTTCACTACTCCTGTGATGAACATCCAGCAGGTCGTCGAAGAGTTCCACGTCATATAGTGAACGCTAGGCCGCTATTCACACTACCATTACCGTGGGTAAGCCCCTGCCGGGGCTAGGTACCTCGTAATCCTTCCATTCCACCTTGCTCTTAGTTAGTTAGTTGAGTTTTCCTCCTCTTGGAAGAGAAGCGTCCGCTGGACTAGCAGATTACTAGTGCGATTTACTGTTTACTGTGCTATACGACAGCTGTTTTGCAGTTTGTGTTCATTTTGCATAAGGCTTGAATTTACTCTGTTAGTGACTGTTGACTGCTGTATTCTATTTATCTGAAGTTTTCCTGTCTCAAGTCATCCTATATATGCCTGTAAATAGCTGTAAATAAATTTGTTTGTGCTGTCCTGGAATAAAGTCCATTCAATCCGAACCCGCTACGCTAAAAACGTAAAATTATACTAGCTGTACCCTTACGGTGTTGCCCGTACATAGCATCCGAGAAGAAAAATTAGATTTAATTTTAAATCTAGCTCACCCCCCCCCCCCCCGCTATGACATGAGCATGTTACAAAACATTAAAAAAACGTTAAAATATATTTAGAAGTTATCAAGACTAGCCAAAGAACAATTTTTATAACACACATTAGTAAATATTTGGATTTTTTATAAAGGCAAAAATGCGATATGTCCGTTGACAAAATGCAGGCGATCATTCACTTCGCAGGAGATTCCTTCTGCCTCTGTAATTCAGTTGCAGAACGATTTAAAAAAAGACGTTTATTTCACTCCGCAAAAAACATTATTTATCCGATATTCACAAACCAAGAGTTTTCATCCCCTTCAATTTTTTTTATTACGCAATAAACGAAGCTTTTTGTTATTCATTTCCTTTCCGCCAAGGTTAAAAATCCTTCTTTTGGGCAAAATGAGATTTGGATCGCTGATTAAAATCAAACGTAAACAAAGAAATGTGTCGCATATGCATACCACATTTCTGGCTATTTGCACATGCGCAGTGTAAAGGGATCCCCATATCCATGGATAGGTGAAAAGAGAAAATCACAATTATTAATTCCTTTTTTCTATTTTGATATGACTTTAATATACTAAAATCTTTCACAATAAATGCTCTATGAAATCGTATAAATATTTCTAATATACATTTACTAATTCTGGAGTTTCTGTGTTTCAAACATACTGATGCTTTCTGGAGAATTCTTTTCATTCTATGTATAGATAAAATTGTTCCTGGAAAGAAAATATGAATTTATCAGTATAAAAATATTGCTCTTGACTACTTGGGCTTCGATTTCCTTCATCGTAACTGTGCAGTAAAACACCAATAATTTTGAATAGCTAATTACATCGCAACTCATACAGAAATGTTTCGATAGCGCATAAATGTGGCGCATGCGTTTTGTGCATGTTTTTAATTGCATGACAACTGCATCCCCTTTCTGCCCATTTGGCCGTTAATGACGCATGACATAAATTTAGCCCTTCATTGCAGAGGATGAAAATTATTTGTTGTTGTTTCTATTATAGCAATTTACAAGTCATATTACAGATGCTCAGTGGTTTAAGCCTAGTGAGTTTCTCTTGTTTCTTCAGTAGTGCTGCCTAGGGCCCTGAGTACGACTTAGCTACATCATATATCACATTCGCTTGCGCAACCCCTTTTCACTGGGGGACACATTCACAAATTTCTCTGATAGAACACAGGTAAAGAAGAAAAATCCTGCAAACAAAAGAGGAAATCTAGCCTCTCATTTACAGTCTGAGTACAGTGTCTTCATTCACTTACATGAATTTCTGTAGTAAATGTTCTTTCTAAACTCATTTTACAACAGAGTTTTTAAATATTTTCGATATAATAATGTGCATTTCTAACTAAAGCGGGAATATCAGAAATATATGTGTTGTTTGATAAGCATATAATAAAACCACAAAAACACATTCACATAACCATATAATACAAATTATTTTGGAGTGTACCTCAGCGATCTTAGAGGCCACAGTATTAATCTTTTATGACCAAGCCATCGTTTATAATGCTCAGTGAACATCATGAAATAATTCAAGTATTAGACGCATTAAATGAAGCGAAGCGCTGTCTTAGTGAATTGGCTACACGGTTTAATGATTGAAGATTGCCTTTAAATCTTTCCTCTTAAAAAACCAGTTATATATCATATTTCACCGATTCACAAAGAATAATCTTAAAAAGAACAACAATAGCTTTTCATGAACAAATTAGGCAATAAAAAATAAATGAAAAGTACCAGGATAATAATGCACTGAGAAAAAACCATAATGTCGTTATAAGTAGTTTAAAAACAATATTCGTTTAAAAAGTCTTGACTTTAATATACAGCTTCAAAAATAATAACATATATTAAAATCCATGCAAACCCGTCAATATGTTTTAACATTTTGAATCAAAGTGTATTCAAAAGAATGCGTTAGACAAAAATGAATATGAAAATCTTAATAAAATAATGAAAATGTATAACAAAATGAAAAATACGTGGGCAAGGCTCTATATCAAATTTCAGAGTTAATGGGTTTACCAATAGATGGCGTTGGACTGTTTTCTCTCTCAATTGCTATTTACTCTCTCAATTGCTATACGTGATTAAAGACTTCGCATGAATGTCCTCATTTCTGGAGAATCATTTTCGTAGCTTATGATGTAATGACTCGATACTGTCCAGTCAAATAAGAGGGTAGCGTTTAAATTCGAATTATTTATTGACAGCTTTATGTACAGAAGAATATTTTACTTTCATCTAGATTAATATGATTGATAATATTTACGCTTCAGTCGATGGTTATAGATGAATAGTTCCTCGATTAATTTCGAAAGAAACAACCTCACAAGAAAAGCTAAGAGGCTGTACGCACATCACCCCACTGAGAGATAGATCTAGGAATCTACAATTCTTCATCGTGTGGATCTTAACTTGAAAGTACGAATCATATGTGGATTTTCTCACATCCTTCAAAACGATGAGTGCGCACATTTTGTATTTACACCGACAGCATGACTTCTTTAAAAATACTTTCTCATTTACATGATCCGATTCATCCCATTGCATTGGAAATCCTGAACCTCTTAATTTTTTTTAAAAAATAGAGACTATGAAATTTTATTCACCTGGATTCTGAGTCATATTGGGATAACAGGAAATGTTCAAGCGGACAACGCTGCGAAAACAGCGTCTGTGTTTATGGAGCGTGAGATACCGTTCTACGATGCAAAGAACTCTTTTGCACGGCGTATTCATGCTATATGGCAGGAAACATGGGATCGACAAAGTAATAACAAATTACATTTTATCAGACCCACAATTTCATAATGGACTGCTTCTCCAGTGCGAGAGCTCGAAGTCAAATTGACTCGACTCCGCATTGGTCACACTCGTTTCACACATAAACATCTTTTATTCGGTGATAGAGCTCCTTTCTGCTCTAGATGCCAAGTCATTTTAACTGAGTGTCCTAGCTTTGAAAATTTTCGTTTGAAATTTTTAGTGCTTCTACAGTGGACCTGCAAATGCTGATAGGTGAACGTACCCATAAAAATATTTTTAAATTTTTTTAAGCAATTGGTTTTTATAATTTTATTTAACACATCAATTTTCTGTAATTTTTAATCAGTTTCTCGCTCAACAGAATTTTACATATAAATGCATCTTTTTTCTAACCATATGACTGGCGCAGGATGGCCAAATATGGCTCTTTTGCCACTAAATCCCACTATCCTATCCTATCCTAAAAGTTCTCCTCACTTGAAAAATCTCGCATTTTATTTTCTGTCGAAACTCCGTCTCTCATTTTCACATTGGCGCCTTTGATCCCCCTTCAATCAAATTGATGTTCAGAAAATGCCTAAATAGTCTCCAATCGGCCATGAGAATTTTCGTTAAAGATCAAATTTAATAGCTGACCCTTCAAAATGAAAAAAAAAGGAAGAAGGGTTTGGAACTCCTCCCCTTTGAATACACGATTTATTTCCTTCGAACAACTAAAAACACACGTATGGTTCTTGATCAGACCTATATTAATGGCTAGATGGCCCAACTAAGGAGAGAGGGTCCCTCATCTGGCAATCCGGAACATTTAACGTGAGAATGTTACACATTTGATGACACAGCTGGCCGGAAATGCCAATTATCGAGTGTGAGAACCAGACAACGCTACAGTTGTCAATAGGTGTCTCAAGACGAGGGAGCTGAATCTTTACAATTTTATGATGGATTTTTCCCTGGCAACATAAGAAACTATTATTCGATTTCTACGCATTGTTTGATTTAGCGCACCGTATTATAATATGTCAGCATTAGGAAACTTGTTTGAGACGAATTGTTTTTTGCCACGTTAAACAGTGCCAAGTTTTCATATGAAGAAAAGTCAGAGCATTATAAGCGGAATTGCTGCTGAATTGAGCTAAGTGATGAAACTGTGCCTCGCACAATTCATAATTTGTTTTTGTCATGTCAAAGTTTGTTCATAGCCAGGGGCCCCGAATCTGTATATTTGGTCAACCTGGGAGTTTCTATGTTGAAATATACCTTTCATATGAGTAGTTTAGTTTTTGTTTTATTAAAGCCCCCTTGTAAACCAACACTAGGGCTATTGGTACGGACCATGAAGTTTTGAACCTCGGTCAGATGACGAGGATGACACCTGACCTAGCACCCTCCTCTGAACACCACACCAGAGGGAGGATGTTTGACCCTATTTGATTTAATGTGCAACAACCCCCCCCCCTTAAACGACGATTCTTCTATAGAATCAGGCCTTGAATCTGAAATCCTACGGCTAGAGAACCGAAAACCTTACCACCATGCCAAATCGGTCTTATGATGATTGAGCAACCCTATAATGTCGAGCGATTATTTATAATGATATTATTACACATAGCCATAGTTATCATATTGTTAATGAAATTTCTCTGCTTTTCATTTGGACGCACCTTACATAAAAGTTTAAAACGATTGGTATTTATTTTAATTAAATATTAATCCTTCAATTCTGAAATTAAATAACTTAATTAGAATATTAACAATACTAATTATAAAATAAAATAAAATTAATTACATTTTATTCATTCTAATATTAAATAAATAAATTTATCCTGATGAAATTTATACTTTTCTTACATTGTACTGCCCAACTTTTGCGACCAGCTTGGTCTGCACCAAATATGGATCGTTATCGTTTCTAACTTTTATTCCACGTAGAAATACAATTTTAGAAAAACAATACTTATGCGCTTTTCGAAAGAATACATAAAAAATTATATATGTTCAAACCTGTAATTAAAATTTTGATAATTATGTTTAATGATTATGAATTGAATATTAATAATTAAATTTTGGTTTAAAATATAATTTCTATTTTTGTTAAGATTAATATAATCTTTAAGAATATTAAAATTAATAGTTACAATTTCAATATAAAAATGAACAAAAAATGCGAACAAATCAAATTTTTGTTGCTAATCGTAAAATTAGAGATTTATTGTTTCATATTATTCTTATGTAAATATCGGAAATAACCATTTAATAAAAAAATATTTTTAACTCCATTCTGATTTTTAATAGCCATTGAATAATAAATTTAATATTTTTGAATTGAATAAAGTCATCTAAAGATTGTAAATTAGTATTGCGAAAGGTAAAATAATTTTTCAATAAATTGTATTTTATATTTAAAGTTAATTAACAGCATCTTCATATCTATTTTTCATGTTCTAAATTAAAATTAGATTCTATGCTAGCAATTCCTCCATTAATTAATCAAAATTAGAAAATCGTAACATTTGTAATGCTATTCCTAAAAATTACCAGTACTTTCAACTACTGTTTGATTTCAAAAGCGACGTTTAATTAGAACTTTGAACCAGCGCCTGTCACATAAGTGGAGAAATTTATTTTTAAAATATTCCCGAAAAAGAACATTAGTGATACGACGTATAAATGAAGGTTGTATAAATGGACATGCAGTGGTGTTTCACCATTCATCTTTCATTTTCCTACTTTAGTGGAAAATTGCCTTTGGATTTTTTTCTAATTCTTGAAGAAACCTGATTGATC
>JAOUZG010010767.1:35845-58580 GCA_026289955.1 Argiope argentata
ATGAAACAAAGAAAAATTATGTAAAAGAAAATGTATTATAATTCGTATTAATTCAATAAAAATAATATATTTTTAAGGAATATTGTATTAAATGAATAAAAAATTTCGGCAGCATTTTTCTATTGGGTAATTAACTTAATAACGAATTTTAATGCTTAATTTAAGATTATATAGATAGAAGCAGAGAGTAGAAATATTAATTGGGAATTTATTGTTGCCACTCCTTATAAGTTTTATACATCCTGTTTGTTTACATTTTAGATTTTACGTTGTATACTATTCCAACTTGTAATCTGGCAATCCGGTTTTGATTTAAATAGAATATGCCGTGTTTGCTTTTAAGATAGAAATTTGTACGTTAAGTTATTTTTATCTCTTTGATGTACGGATCATTTGTTCAATTTAAGTCTACTTCATCTATAAATACTCTGAAAAGTTTCTATCAGCATTACGTCAATAGATTTATGAAATTATGCATTGTATTGTGCAAAATGAACTAATTTCAAAACGAAGGTGGTGTTTCGAGTCATAACAGCTCTGATAGTAATTATTTAAGGCGTGATACGCGCATTGTGTGGTAAAAGTCGACAAATTGTTTTGAAGGAAATCAGTATTTTAATAACGCATTTTGATACCACTTTGACGTTAGAAGTCATAGTTTAATGGCTCCAAAATAACACTTTTAATGGTAAAACTGTGAGACTTAGAGCTATATGATAAACTTAATCCAATATAAGCTCATTTTGTGATAAACGTTTTGATGTTTTTTCCGGCAAATGTGTAATGCGCCATTTTTATCTATTTTTGGGGGAAAGGGGACTTAATAGTTAACTGAAACATTTAGTTAAGTAAGAGAAACAATAGTTAAGACACATAATAAAGATTTCAATTGGAAAATCATAAAAAAATAAACGCCAGTACCGTGCATTAACCCTTTCGAGAAAAATGCATCTTCAGTGGTCATCTAACAGAGTTGACGCGTCACAACCACGCATTTCAGGAAATCGAACTCATGAGACAGGGATGCATATATACTTTTTAAATTGGAATATATTTTAACCCCACTAGATGGTTTCCTGTATCAATTATTTTTGCAATAAATATAGTTTTAGTCTCCTGACTTTCAATCCGCTCATATTCAGCTTTTGGTATTTAACTCATCAGCTGTTGCGTAGGAGGGGGGAGGTAAGAATAATGTAAATACATAGAGCTGATTTTTGTAACGTTCCATTTGATAGAATCATTTGAGTTTCTGATCTCATTCCGATTTTTCCCCTTTTTTTTATTTCTGTGTAAACATAACTAGTGTTTTTGCGTTTTATCGCCAGTTCTGTTTATTTTGTTTATATTTCGGGTATATTTCACTTGCTTCTCTTTTTATTGCAGAAAACCTTGGTTTCGGTTTATTATGGCAAGAAAACGCGATTTGTGAAGGACGAATGTGCTCAATTTGTGGGTGAATTGATAATCTCAAAAGGTTGAAAAAATGACGATGTTAAGACCTAAACTTTGAGATTTTTTAAAACATACTTAGAGACGCAAAACCCCATCATGTGGGATGTTTTTCTAGCAAATGTTCCATTTTGTGCATGCCTCTAGGATTGAAACTTCCCATCCCTAAAAGGTTATACGATAAGATTCTCCAAGATAACTTACCTTGATTAAATCTTACTATCACTGAAACATAAATACTCTTTTTATTGTCGACATTTACCTCATATTAGATAAATGCGTTAATCAGAGAATGCATTAGTTATGTCATTCTGGAAATTCACTGGAATAAGTCCCTTAAATGACCTTGGTGGCCTGATGATAAGGTACTCGTTAACCGTAGGATTTTAAATTCTAGATCCGTTTTCACCGTAGAACTGTCAACTAAGAAGGACTGTTACCTATTAAAGCCGTAAAGCCCAGACGTCCACCAACTGGTGTGGTGTAGAAAAAAAGGTGCCAGCTCGGGTGTCGTCCTCTTCATCTGAACGCGGTTCAAAATTGCGAGGGCCGTCCCAAAGTAGCCTTATTGTTGCCTTATGATGGCACGTTAATATAAACTATGATCTCGTTAGCCGGCTTCGGAGAGGTAGTGCATCTTCTCCGAAAGCTGGCCGTCCCGAGTTCGAGTCCCGGTCAGGATATGGTTGTTCTTCTGTGCTCTATATGTGAAGAGTAAAAAGGGGTTATGCAAGCGAAGCAAGTGATAAATGTGAGTCATCTTCCTTTGAGTTAGAAATCAGATTTTTGCCCTCGGGTGCTCAGGGGTCCATAATATCAGAGGCTACACCCCCCCCCCGGCTCCTTTCCGTTTTTAAACGGAAACGGGGTCATCATCATTGCCATGAGCTCTTTAAACTGAAATCTAATATCAAAGCTTAACGTTAACCGCTAAATTATAAAATGTATTCATTTAAATAATGCGGAGTGTAAACTACAACATTTTCTGGCATTCTTTCTAATAAAAGGGTTGGCTTTCTAATAAGAAGAGAATGCTTTGCATGGAGCTTACGTACAAAAGTTACGACATATTTAACTTAAGTGTGAATATAGCAATTTTATTGAATCTATCATGCGGTCCTTAAGGAGTTAAAAGGGAATTAACCCTTTGCATTCGGTAAATAATACCCGAAATTCTAAATTATAAATCGGAAATATTTTAAGACAAGCGATTTAAACAAAACTATACTCGCGGTCACAAAATCACATTTCAAATTTCATAAATTGTCGTCACCTTCGAGTTTTTGCATTTACGTGTTTCTATAAGTGCAGATAGAAGTTCTAGATAAATAATCGATACCTTGTTGAATTTGGTTCAAACTTTGAGAAATGTTTAGATTTCAATTCTGTATATCTCACTTTATGGACTTGACTCTCTTCGTTTGGTAATTATTGTGTTCACTCATAATCAAGCAGGTAAATAGACGAACTTGCTCTGAAGAGATTTTGTTCAAAATTTGATTTAAATCTGTAAGTAGGAAGGGTGTGTAACAAATCAATTTCCTCTAACTACAAGTGTGTTCGAGTGATCTTTGTCAAAATGTGTTTTTGTAACTCAGAATTAAAGCGTGAAAATTCTTAAAAACTTCAACTTCAATTTTTTTTACTATTACAGCGTTGTTGCTGTCTTTTTAATGACATTTACCACGGACAAGCTCCCTGAGGTAGTCTGCGATTTAAGCCTTATTAACGTCTCATGTTTTGCAGTAGGGCCAAGAGTACGTCTATTGCTACTCACTCATCACATTCGCTTGCACCACTTTTTTTAAAATAGGTGGGGGGGGGCACATTCACACACCTTACAGATAGAACACTAGAAAACAGCCGTGCTCGAACCGGGCATAGCTGTTCCCAGATCACGACAAAGACGCACTATCCCTATGATAGGACGCCGGAAAAAGTTACACTTCCTTTTCTACACTATGCAACCGAGAAAATAAACATTGCACTTAAGGCCTTACATATTCCTTTCTTATATTTTAAATGCTTCTATAAGAATGCAGCGATAATTTTTTACTGGAAAGAATTTTTACTGGAACACTCATTATAAATAGAAATTTGATAATATTTAAAAACATTCATTGAAGCAAATCAAATGTAAATATTTTGAATCGCTTGGCATAAAAATGAAATAAGAACACTGCTTGCCAACATTCCTTGTCTTGCCATTTTATCAAAGCTACTTAAACCTTATTAACTTTAAACATCTTATAAATTACATTTAAAAAAAAACAGACTTTTGAAACAAACAAAATGTAAATATATTGAATCTCATCGCATAAACATGGAGCAACAACATTGTTTGCATATATTTTTTTTGTTTCACCATCTTATAAAAACTACTTAAAATTTATTAACTTTAAATATCTTATAAATTTCCTTTAAAGACATTCTTTTAAACAATCGACATAAAAATTTATTCAATCTCTTTGCTTAAACATGAGATAACAACATTGTTTGTTTTCATTTTTCGTTTCACCATTTTATAAAAACTACTTAAAATTTATTAACTTTAAACTTCTTATAAATATCATTAAAAACATTCTTTTGAAACAAACCAAATGTAAATATATTGAATCATTTCGCATAAATCTTTATCTTTACTTATAATAAAGTACGATGTGTGTGTGTGTGTGTGTGTGTGTGTGTTGGCGCTGCACAGGCCAGACCGTTCAGCCTACAGCTACCAAATTTCGCATTTGTATACCTTGGGTGCTGGGAATATGCACTTTGGAGCCCTTTTTTGAATTTTTAATAAAATTTTAATTAATTAAAAAATTAGCTAAATTTCAACGTTTTTTCGCCATAACTTTCGAAAATATTTCAGCACAAAATTCAATTTTGCATCACGTTAAAGCTCAAAAAATTAGCTTTTCAAGGATACTAATGTTTTAACCTACGAATTAAAACTCTATTTTTAATGAATTTTTAAACATTTAATTTAATCTTTTGGTTTTCAAAGCAAAAAAAAAAAAATGACATAAATAAAAATATCTTCTCGAGGATCTAAAAAAAAAATAAATCAGCTTTTAATAAAATGTTGCCATCACATTTTCAGAAGTTCTGATTTTTAAAAACAGTTAACTACAAATAAAAATAAAACAGAAAAATACAATTTACATCACTTGATTATCTTTATCTTTATCTTTTCTTTATCTTTACTTATAATAAAGCACAATGTGTGTGTGTGTGTTGGCGATGTACAGGCCAGACCGTTCGACCTACAGCTATCAAATTTGGTATATATATACCTTGGGTGTCGGGAATGTGCACCTCGGAGCCCTTTTTTGAATTTTTAATTAAAATTTAAATTAATTAAAAAATAAGCCAAATTTTAACGTTTTTTCACTATAACTTCCGAAAATATTACAGCACAAAATTGATTTTTGCTTCATGTTAAAGCACAAAAAATTAGCTTTTCAATCATACTAATGTTTTGACCTATAACTTAAAACTCTATTTTTAATGAATTTTTAAACATTTAATTAAATCGGGTTTTTTTTCAACAATAAAATAAAAATAAACAAAATAAAAATAAAATTTTATCTTCGCGAGGATCTAAAAAAATAATCCGTTTTTAATAAAATGTTGCCATCATATTTTCAGAAGTTCTGATTAAAAAATGTTGATTACGACCAAAATTAAAACTTAAATATAATTTATATCACGTGATAATATGAAATGAAATAAATAGGAAATGCAATATTTTTTAAACAATAAATTCAAGAGAAAATTTTTCTTGATCGTTTGCAATATCAAAAATATTAATTCAATTAAATAATTAAAATAAATAAAAATACAAAGTAAAAATATATTACAAAGAGCGGCAGTTAAAACTGAAAAAGAATTTTTAGAAAAGCACCAAACGATAATCTTCTGAGAGCGAGATTAATTATTTAAAAGCAAGAAATCTTAAACGAACTTTGAAAATGACGTCATTTCAAAGAAACGACGAACAAAAAGCAATTGATAATCAGTAGTAGTCAAGTATTTTTGCATTCTTTTTTTAATTTTTAAAACAATAAGACATGTTTTGAATTGTTACTTTTTTTAAAGATATTTTGTGTAAATCAAAGAATTTGCCTTCCTGATTGTAATTTATCTCCGCATTTTAATGAATCATGCGAAATAAAAACGCATCTTCTTTCAACGAAGTAACGTAATATCAAAGCTATACTGGTAAAAGTAGGTCAGCTATTTGAAAACGCATCTTCTTTCAAAAAAGCATACGTAATAATTAACAATGCAAAATTTGTAAATGCATATAAAACTATTTTTACCCGCATATTTCGGAGACATCAAAACTTTCTAACAAAACAATATCGTGTTCTCTCACGAGAAAAAAATAAATCAAATATCATTCCAAATTGAACATATAAAAATGTCATTTTCGGCACGTGTCTCTATAAAATGAAATAAATATGAAACATGATAATTTTGGAAAACAAATGGAAAGAAACGGAAAATAAATGGAAAAGATGGAAAGGTTTCTATGATATTTTACTATACATATATTACTAATTCAATTAAACAATTTTATTTAAGGCAAATATGGCTTAACATCTACAAGGCGTCTTCTGTAATCGGAGCCCAGCAACAAATTTCTTAATGTTTTTGGGAGAGACATAATTCTCTAAACAAATGGACTAAGTGAAATATATAATTAGTGGGTTGAGGATAAAAATGCTGATGAATTAAATTTTTTACATACATCATTTGCTCTGTGAATCATATTTAACAAAATATTCTTGAGACAATAGGTCCTTAAATAATAATACATTCTTGAGACAAAAGTCCTTAATTAAATAAGTCCATAAATAAAATCCAATCAACTAAATCAATCATCAAAGCTGATCGATCTATGAAAATTTCAATATAACTATTACGGTAAAACTGGCGATTTTAGATCACTTTATCAAGATCTCAAACAAGCCAATCAAAGTTACACTAGAATAATTGGTCTAAATTATGATAATGATGATTGTTCTGAACTTGCAATATTCAGAACTGAATAAATCAGCCAGAATTGAAGAAGATAGAAATGCTTATTTATTTATTTAGAAGTTGAAATATTAAGAATATTTTACAAATATGAATCTATAAGACCAAAGGAATTGAAACCATAATTTTTTGAAATATATTTATAAACCTAAAAAAAATATTATTGAGAGCATTTATATACATCTAAAAATAAAATTAAAAACCGAAGGTTTCAATTAACCTGTGAATTTTTTGCTGAACAATTCCTTAAGATCTTATAAATTATAAAAAAAATTATAATGTTTCAATTTCTGTAATGAACATAACACTTCAATGTCGGACTGTTCTACTTTCAGTTCTTATCTTTATTTAATGACATCCTTAGATTGAGTAAAGAGGTCTTTATATTAATTGAAGTTTCATCATTTTCAATTTAAATTAAAACTGAATTTTAAGTGCTCTGCTAGAAAATCAGGGATTGATGCGGAGTTCAAAGATAGGACTGTTTAAGGCCTACATAATAGTATTAGTGAATTATAGGACTATCGAAATTTGAAACTTAAAAATATTTTGCTGAAAAATTTATTATGAGACCAAGTTATATATAAAAAGTGATTTAACCCTTTAGTCGGCATTAATATTGGCGAGCCGACTGGTCGCCAAAGGCGGCTAGTATGAAATAAGAGCACAGCTTGCATACATTTCTCGTTTCGATATTTTATATCGAGTCTGCTATAAAAGGAACCAGTTTGTGATATAAATTACAAAATCGAATAACTTTTATGTCTCAACATAAAGGCGAGTTTTGATTCAGAGAATAAAAATCCCTGTACTGTAATTTTTCCTCTTTTAGGGGAAAAAGCAATATCCTTTCAAGCCAGAAAAGACGCGACGGAGACCTACAACATTTCAAGTCAACTGCCTGATTTCTCTCTATCTTTTGTTGCTGCTGTTGGGAAAAAAAAGAGGAAACAAATTCATTCAATAGCCTTTATCCGGTCTTTTCAGCGGAATGCAAGGTTAAAAGTGTCAGAAAACTGTTCGATGCAGGTGGTAAAATCTTTATCAGCTGCGCCTTCGCCGGGTAGTTTTGAAGCAGCTTTTTGTGGCTTCGATTTTTTTCAGCTATCTGGGTCCAAAACGGACAGTTGAATGAAAGAAGGTTTTTTCGGGAAATTTAATTAAAGAGTGTTTGGGTGTCGTCGGAAGATTCAGAGGCAAAAATTGGATGACAATTTCTTGTAAAGGTTAAACTAGAAATGCGTGTGTAACATTCTTCGGCATTTTAGAAAAACATGGCAAAGTCCACGAAAGAAGAAATACACTAATTTTTTTTTACTAGAGAAAGACTAAAATCAAATACGAAACTTTACAAAAAACCATGACTTTATAAAAATAGCTCCAGAATATAAACATGAAAAACTGAAAATAAAGGATGTCCCAAAATTAAAGCAAGATATGAATTTGCCACCATTCGTGAAACAAAAGGTTGATAACGTTCAAATACACTTCAATACATACTCAAGTTCAAATACAGTTTTGAAGGACATACGTTTTTGAAGCATACAGTGGGTGCCATGATGCTAATAGAGTTTTCTTCCAACAATAATTTTTTCATTAAATTTAATTCATTTTTCATACTTTAAATAGAATTTCAGCAGTTTGTAATGAATACTGAAATAGACTGGCAACAGTAGCTCAATCGGTACCACGGCCTTTGTCCCCTAGTATCCAAAGGATTAAGATCCAGTTAATTTCCGAGTAGCGGCACTGGAATAGCTGTATCATATGAATTTGACGCTAAAGATTTGCAGTGTACAATTTTACTTGATGAAGAGTTTAATATTGGATTTAAAAAAGGTAATGATGCAAATGGTTAGAAAAAAATTCTATGAATATTCTCATCCAGAACTATCGCAAAGACTGTGCGTTCCAAAAAGTAGCAAGCGACCGAGGTCGTTCTTATTCTGAGAGAGCAAGAGGAGTCGAAAGACGTATAATGGCACCAGACATGAAATAAATAAATAAATATCCATTAAAAATAACCTATTTACTGAGACAAGATAAAAAAAAGTGTTGCTCTGACGGATTCAAGTTTCACTCTGATAAATAATTTATTTTTCATCAGTGGCAATTTTTACTAAGCTCAGCGTTAAGACAATGCTAGTCTTCGATTTCCGAGATTAAGGAATGAAAAAATGTTATCTACCCAGATTTTTTACTATTGAATAAGCTGATGTTATTAAGTAAGATCATTATAAAACGATGTTATCGTGAGTCTTTATTAATGGTAATTAGTAATTTAGTGAACAAGATATTCTAAAACTAATTGCTTTTCATTATTCTATACAGTTATAATATATTCTCTAATTTCTCTAATAGTCAATCTAGAATCATTTGGCGGCCGTTCAAACAGAACATTAAACCAAATGAGAAATTATATTTAGCATATAATGAATGTAAGGTCACCAATGTAGCAAGTGAAGGTCGCGGTACGAACCTGCGACGTTTGAGCCAGTAGCCGAGCGATATACCGTTCGAGCAAAAGGGACCCTTCAGCTCGAAGGATATTATCTAGCTTATAAGGCTGACGCTACACATCTCTTTAGTCAGCAGCATCTTCTCAGATTTTAATAATGGACTTAAAACTCAATTATAGTACAAAAATTGTTATTAAATATAAAGTCAGACATTCAGAGTTATTTCGGTTCAATGTAATTTTTCAAAGTTCTTATATGATTATTTAAACACTTTATGGAAAATTCAACAAAGACATGTTTTATTAAATTGCTTAGTAATTTTTCCTTAAAATGCACATTATCAGGTTCATTCATTCAATTTTTATTATACTCCAGATATTTTCTTTCTAAGTTTCAAAATTTTATATATGTGTGTATTTTTCATTTATATGCTTCTGGGCCGGCGTCCTGGCATAGGAGGAACGCATCTTCCTCATGCTCTGGGCGTCTCGGGTTCGAATCTCGATTCGGGAATGGTTGGTCTTTTGTGTTCACTCTCTATGGCATGTTAATGTTTACCTCTGTAAAAAGGGGCTGTGAAAGCGAAGGTGATGAATGAGTAGCAAAAGTCTTACTCTTGGTCCTAGTTGGCGCTACTACAAAAAAGAGACGTTAATTAGGCTTAAATTGCTTACTACCTCAGTGAGCTTGTGCATGACAAGTGCCATAAGAAACAAGAATGACACATGCTTCTATGCAACTGATTAGAGCAGTTTTTACTGTTTGCTTTAAAATCCACTTACAACTGCATAAAATCAAAAAGAAACCTCACGAACTTCAGAAAAGAAGATGTGGTGTTAAGTTTAAGGTATGTGGTTAATATAAACATACCATAAAATCAATTTTCTCGATAGGATACCACCTTTTCTCGGTAGATTTAAACTAAAATTCAACTCATAATTACAACTTTACTCACAATATCGGATGTTAAATTCCATTTATTAATTTTTTTGCATTTGTGAGTTTTTGCATTCACATCTATGTAAAAGTTTAATCTGCTTTTAAAAAAGCAATCCTATGATTAATCCGTGAATCACAACAGACGGTGAACTCTATGACAGACTTGGCTCAAAATGTGGTAAGAATACATTTAAGATCTTAGGATCGTGTATAAAAATTTATCTTCATTCTTCTTTGTTGTTGCAGTCATATTATTCACTTGAGCTCGAATAACCAGACGAAAATGATTCCTCTGGATATCCAACAAATAGAGAGAAACCTACAGATAAGTTGGATTTCATATGACAATTTCAAAAGGATTTTGAGATATAGTATTTGCAAATAGAAATTCCAAAAATATATTTTCCGGGATCGCCTTGTTTCTGGAAAGTAAATATTAATCAAAATATTTATTCATAAAAACTTTCATTTTATATACTTCGTAAATGAGAAAAAAAATATGTATTTCACTTTCTGGTATTTGAAATAATCAAAGATATAATATTGAAATTAACTGTAACAAGAGAAGTAAAATATGAACTCAAGAATATAATGAAAATTTGAGTTTTAGATCTCTCTGAGTCCTTTAAGAACATTTTTGAAAACATTTTTATGTCGGTGGTGTAGATAGCTCAAAAATACTATGAGGCAGATTGATGAAATTTGATATATGGTCTTCATTCAAATTTGCCAGAATTCTAACAAATTTAGAGCAAAATACATTTAGAATAAGTCTGTACGCAATGTGTTCGATTATATTTTAACATGGTTAACTACGAAACAAAGAAAGCCAGATCAATAAAATTTGCTACGTATTTAACATATAAACCTTAATTATCTTTTTAATTTTCACTCAAATCCAGAAACGGGTTCACCAACTGACAGTGTATACTTTCAAAAGCATGTAAACGTGATAACCTCAAAAAAAGCTGACGTCCTGGTTCATGGATAGTGTGTCTTCCCAGTAACTGGACGTCTTTAGTTCGAATCCCGATTCGGACATAGTTATTATTTTGTTTTCACTGTGAGATGTGTGAATCTACCCCCTCCCCCATGTAAAAAGATGCTGTGCAAGAAAATGTTATGGGTGAATAATTAAGACGTACTCTTGACCTAGGTGGCACTACTTAAAAACAAGAGACGTACCCTCGGCTTAAAATTACTGCCTACTTCAGAGAATTTCTTCATGCCAAGTGCCATTAGAAACAAGAAATCAAAAGCACAACGTCATAATAACACGGAATTTGGTTTGGGAATTTTTTAGTTATAATAATACATTTCTGTTAAGTTTTTGTACAGTTGGTAGAAAAAAAACTCATCTAAAAGACATATTCCATTTTTTTTTTTGAATGATTCCAACAGCATGCCAGGAAAAAAGAATTAGTCTGGGGATTAATCTCCCCTAAAACTTACAAATATCACACAATAGATTTTATATTAATGCTAACTTTCATAATCAAATACAAGTCAATACCATACAGGACGTTCTACGGACGAGTATGCAAGAGAGTTCTGAGGATATTACACTCTCTGGTTGAAATAATATCTGCATCATTTCGAACGCGAAAGCTCAAAATCCTTTGGAGATTGACAGACGGATACTTTTATAGAGACTTCACATCACTTTTGAAGATTTCTATTAAATTTTATACGGGAAAGTTTCAGTACACTCCCAGCACGAGTGACTAGTATAGCTAAAGAACGTGAAGAGTGAGAAAGACAAATTTTTTAACAAATTCTATAAAGTAGATCTTTTATAGAGACTTTGCATCACCTTTATAGATTTCTATCAAATTTTGAATGAACAGTTTCAGTTCTATCTCAGCACAAGTAACCATAGTAATTAACAGACTAAAGAGAGATAGAAAAAAAAATTGTCTATAAAATTTGAAATCATACACTCCCGAGGTTTGACTGTCTGTCCAACTGTAATTTCGCACACATTTAAAGTCGTAAACGTAAAAGCTTAATGATCTCAACAAATGAAAATTGAGAGGCATTCCTTCTGACTACAATGGTAGCTCTGTATGTCAATTTAAAACTTAATTTCGTATAAAACAATGGGGACAAAGTAAATATTCAATTTTATCGCGCTTGTGTATTAACCGCATGTGAGTGATTAAGACTAAACATTCGTCTCTTTTTTCCACGAGTGGCTTACAGTTAATGCACAGATATATGTTTTCCTTAATCAGCAACACACACTTTTTATGATCGGAAATAAAAATATAATCACTTAAAAAATGGTTAGCTTAGTTATATAAATGTCCTTTGTAATGTAACACTATGACTAACTGGGAGGGACCTCAATTTTGAACCGTGGTCTGATAAAGAGTACGACACCAAAGTTCACACACCCTCTCCACACGACACCGCACTAACGGGAGGACGTTTCGACTTAACAGATCTAACGCGCAACAGACCCTCTTATATGAAGATCATCAATGGAATAGGGTTTCGATCTTGTAGCCCTCCGAGTCCCGTGCCGTGACATAACCACCAGGCCACCGCGGCCTCTCTTAAGAGGAGGAATAGATCTTTATTAGGTAATTTGTAAGAGTTCCGTTGGTACCTCTGCCACTCATTTAGTAGACGTGTCCATTCATATAATCTTTACTTATAATAAAGCACAATGTGTGTGTGTGTGTGTTGGCGATATACAGGTCAGACCATTAGATCTACAGCTACCAAATTCGGTATATGTATACCTTGGGTGCCGAAAAAGTGCACCTCGGAGCCATTTTTTTGAATATTTAATTAATATTTGAAATAATTAAAAAATAAGCCAAATTTTAACGTTTTTTCGATATCTTCCGAAAATATTACAGTACAAAGTCGATGTTTGCATCAAGTTAAAGCTCAACAAATTAGCTTTTCAATGATACTAATGTTTTGAATTAAACGAATTAAAACTCCATTTTTAATGAATTTTTAAACATTTAATTTAATCGTGTTTTTTTTCCAACAATTTATTTCGCAAAAAAAAAAAATCTTCGCCAGGATCTCAAAAAAAATCAGCTTTTAATAAAATGTTCCCGCCACATTTTCAGAAGTCCTGATTTTAAAAAAAATTATTTACTACGAAAAATAAAACAGAAAAATACAATTTTCATCACGTGATTACATTAAATGAAACATATAGGAAATGTGGTTATTTTTTAAACAGTAAATGTAAGAAAAACAATTTCTTGTTCGTTTGCAATATCAAAATTAACAATTCCATTAAAGAATTAAATTAAATAAAAATACAAAGTGAAAATATATTACAAAAGGGAGACAATTAAAACTGAAAAAGAATTTTTAGAAACGCACCAAACGATAATCTTCTGAGAGCGAGATTAATTATTGAAAAGCAAGAAATCTTAAACGAACTTAGAAAATGACGTCATTTCAAATTAACGACGAACAAAAAGCAAATGATAATCAGTAGTAGTAAAATATTTTTGCATTCTTTTTTTTTAATTTTTAAAACAATGAGACATGTTTTTAATTGTTACTTTTGAAGAAGATATTTTGTGCAAATCAAAGAATTCACTTTCGTGATTGAAATTTTATTCCGCATTTTAATGAATCATGCGAAATAAAAACGCATCTCCTTTCAACGAAGCATACGTAATATTAAAGCTATACTGGTAAAAGTAGGTCAGGTATTTGAAAACGCATCTTCTTTCAAACAAGCAACGTAATAATTAGCAATGCAAAATTTGTTAAAGCATATAAAACTATTTTTATCCGCATATATCGGAGACAACAAAGCTTTCTACCAAAACAATATCATGTTTTCTCACGAGAAAAAATAAATCAACTATCATTCCAAATTAAACGTATAAAAATGTCATTTTCGGCACGTGTCTGTATAAAATGAAATGATGAAACGTGATATATGATAATATGAAACGTGATATTTTTGGAAAATAAATGGATGGAAACGTTTTCTATGATATTTTACTATACATATATTACTAATCCAATTAAATAATTTTATTTAAAGCAAATATGGCTTAACATCTACAAGGCATATTCTGAAATCGGAGCCTAACATCTAATTTCTTAATTTTTTGGGGAGATACATAAATCTCTTAGCAATTGGTCCAAGTGAAATATATAATTATAGATTTAGGGAAAAAATGCTGATGAATTAAAATTTTACATACATCATCTGCTCTGTGATTCGTATTTAACAAAATATTGCTGAGACAATAAGTCCTTATATAAAAAAAAGTGGCATTCCAATTGACTAAATCAATCATCAAAGCTGATCGATCTATGAAAATTTCAATATAACTATTCGATATAAACTGGCGATTTTAGATCATTTTATCAAGATATCAAAGAAGCCAATCTGAGTTACTCTAGAATAATTAGTTTAGATTATGATAATGATGACTGTTCTAAACTTGCAGTATTCAGAACTGAATAAATCAGCCAGAATTGAAGAAGATAGAAATGCTTATTTATTTATTTAGAAGTTGAAATATTAAGAATATTTTGCAAATATGATTCTATAAGAACAAAAGAATTTAAACCATAATTTTTTGAAATATATTTATAAACCTAAAAAAAATATTATTGAGTGCATTTGCATCTAAAAATAAAATTAAAAACTGAAGGTTTCAATTAACCTGTGAATTTTTTGCTGAATAATTCCTAGAGATCTTATAAATTATAAAAATATGTATAACGTTTCAATTTCTGTAATGAACATAAAACTTCAATGTCGGACTGTTCTGCTTTCAGTTCTTAGTTTTATTTAAAGACACGCTTGGATTGAGTAAAGAGGTATTTATATTAATTCAAGTTTCAACATTTATTATTTAACTTAAAACTGAATTTTACGTGCTCTGCTAGAAAATCAGAGGGAGATGCGGAGTTCAAAGATCAGGACTGCTTAAGGTCTACATAATAGTATAAGTGAATTATATGACTATCGAAATTTGAAGCTTAAATATATTTTGCTGAAAAACTTATTAAGAGACCAAGTTATATAAAAATAAAATTGATTTTACCCTTTAGTCGACATTATATTGGAGAACCAACTGGTCGCCAAAGGCGGCCAGTCCTGAATAAAATAACAAAAGTAATGTAACTATAGACAAATAAATTTCAAAACAATATTACTCCATAATGCTCCTCCCCAGAGAATCAGGTTTCCTTTATTTACTCTTCAACCATTCCACGCTTCTCCACATCTGTTACTCACCTGAGAGTGATTTCTTTTTTTATTTGCCTTTGCTTTACTCTCCAAATATCACCTCCAGCCATCTTTGGGAAATCTTCGAAATCGCAGACGAAAAAGGAAGTAAAAAATGGACAAAGACTACTGAGTTTTCAGAAGCTCATATGTTCCTGTGCTCTGTCTGCAACTGATCCTAGGTGATCAAGACATGTCTGGACAGAAGATTATGATTTTATTTTTCTTTCGTTTTTCGTTTTTATTGTTGTGGTCATCTTAGAATATTCCATCTAAGAAAATATGCATCCAGAAAGAAGTCTTGCATGCTTTTGATGCCTCTTTCGAAAAAGAATTTCTTTTTGATTGATTACGAGAAGCTTGCATCATCATTTCAGACTTTCAATAAAAAGAGAAGGTGATATTTTTTGGGGGGTTCTATAGACTCAATTTTAACATTATACTTGTTTAGAAATAGATTAATTTGTATACAACACTTAAGAATTACATTTATTAACCTCTAGTTTACTGGCGTTACAACTGCTGTACCAAGATTTCTTTACCTTTCCTTACAGGTCGGTACAACTGTTGTACCAGTAACGAATTTGGATTTCCTCCCCCCACTTGAACTTCCCGGCGAACCGTAATTGCCTCATAAAAATCCCTTCCCTTTTGTGCTATACCGCTTAGGGTCAGGAGATTTCGTCCAGCTGTAGTTATAATCACTGTTGGCGCTAGTCAGTTTTGTGAACCTTGCTTTGGCGACATTTTTTAAGTACCATTTCTGAGAGGTATGGAATGAGTTTGCATAACTTCATTTGTTTGTAATAATAGATTGAAAATATTCTTTTCCTCCGTTTCTTAATTCCTAAACATTGTGAATTGTTATTTTTTTTAACAATAAAATTTTGTAAATTAATAATAATGTTCGTTTATAATTTTATTTGAATCAAGAATTACTTGAAATTTCATTTCTTATGGAATGGTGTAGTGTAGATAATCTGTGGCATAGATAAATTGTTACATTTTTGTTCCCAATTCGTCATAGTCCAAAAAAACTAAATTGAACCTAGGATTGGGTTTTTTCTTTCGCCCTATCATTAATCTATTTCACATTGAAAAGTGACAAAACGCTGTTTATTCTTCATGCCTGCCTCCCCGTCCAAGACTGGAATCTCGGGCATATATACTTCGCAGTTACTAATGTACTATTCTAATACAACATTAAAGGATTGACTACTTAAGATTTTTTAAATTTAAAATTTTAATACTTGAACAATAACTTCAGGCTAAAAATACATTTGGCTTGTGATTTTTAAGCAAGCTGTAAGTTTCATCATTATTTTTCATGATTTATGAAAACGGTTGCTTTAATTATTTATAGATAATTATTCATTAAAAGTTATAATTCTAATTTTAAAATATTGAAAGATGTTCTTAAAATCTATGATAAATTATAATTGGTAGCTTTTTATTCATTCAAACATCAGAAGAGAAATATTAAAATCTTTATGCTTTCAATTCAATTCACTGAAAAGTTACTAGACATTTAAATTTTTCCAGAAATATTTTTACTCAAATAAAATAGTAGGAATTCTAGATTTAATTTTAAGCATTTCTGAAATATAATCTAAATACTCTGATTGTAAAAATACTTGTAGCTAATTACGAAAGCTGATCATTTATAATGCTAGCTTTATTCATTAAAGATTTTTTGAAAGTTTTCTTTTTTGATAACTACTTTTCAACATAATATTATAACAATGAAATCTTATGTATCAAATTCTAAACATACCATATCTAATCTTAGTTTGGTTAAACTAACCGTCTTAAATCTGGTAATTAGTTACGTAATAGTAAATTTTTTAACAGAAAAAAATAATAAATCACTTATTTATTGCCTACATAACTCAGCGTACTTTTCAAAAATACTATACTGCTATGAGTTATTGAAATTTTCTGAAAAAAATCACAATAAATTTTAAGAATCGACAATAAAATAGGGAAACGTCACTAGCGATTTATATTGAAAACCATCCGAAATATGTTAGGAATAAAAATTGTATTTGTTTTTTATGAGCTCAATATATTAATATTAAAAGATTTGAATTTGATAAAATAGCAAACAATCATATATGCTATTTTGCAGATACATTTAATTTACAAAATAGCTAAGAATTGTTTTCTCTGTTTTGTGCAAAGAAATGAAAATATTTTCAAAAAAAAATAATTATGAATTTTATACATTATATATAAATGCCTACATTTAATAAAGATAAATGAGTTAGAAGAAAAACAAAAGGAAATTCACGGTGATGTGTTCATGTTTTATAAGAATTAAATTTACACCTTCAGTACGGCTTGAGAAATTTATTTAGTCACAAATATGATTGAAAAATTGGCAAAGATCAGCTTAATGTGCTAAATAATTATACCTCAGTTATTCTATTTAAAATGAATTTAATATCAAAAATGTAAGTCATTACTTTTTTAGTTAGTTTCGAAAAAAAAAAACTGCGACAAAAAGCTTTTTCTAGGGAACCAGACACAGTAAAACCTCAAAAAAGCAACCCGGTTAAGACGGAGAGGACAGATGACCAATTAACACTCCGGGAGGCCGAAATCGGACAACAATCGCTTTAAAAAAAGGGGAAAGCATTTGTTATCTTCTTCACAGAATCCCCGTATTCAAAGGAACTTTTTCGAGTTTGGGTTCCCGCAACGTAAAGGTTAATAATAAAATTAATAAAACTAAAAATTAACCTAAAGTAACACCTTTACCTAGTGGAAAAAGACTCAAAGTGATCAGTGAATGAAAGAAGAACCTTAATTGCCCATTGCCTTGAATCACATATGCTGATCTTAAAATCTCACAATCTAACATTTTACTTATCAATCTATTCACTCTAACAACCTAGCCAACATTTATAGCTTGCAGTTCAAATGTTGTCATCATTATATGACAGCAGTTATTTTTTTTAAAAAAAATTAGGAAATTAAAAGCTCTTTTCGATTTTTAATTAAAACTGCGACAAATATCATTTTTTAATGCAGTGCATATAGTTTCAAATTATATTTTTATCAGAAGTCACTGTTCAATGTTTAACCCTCTATCCTATGCAACATCAGTATAAATATTCAGGAAGTCACATTTTCCAAGTAATGGTTTAGTATTTATTCATTTATTTCAATATTTATTTTTAAAACACTTAAACAAATGCTTTTAAAATGAAACATTTGGATAAATTTAAAATATTGTTTTACGAATACAAATATCTAAAAATAACCTGATTTCAGAAGCACACAATTAAAGAAAAGTCATGGCAAAAACACAGTGCATGATCGAAAACTTTGATTGTATATTTAAATTCAATTTTAAAAGTTAAGTCAGAAATATAATAAACTTTTAATCCGTCAAAAACCTAGTTATTGTGCACGACCAAATAATAATTTGTTTTATATATAAAGTGCAGCATACTAATCAACTTACAAATATTTTTTTTTAAACTTACTTTTACTTACTTTTATCCAAGTTCTATCGTTAACGAATATCAATTATGAGATGGCTGTCGTTTCCAAAGAAACAATTCCAGTGAGCGTTATCTTTTAAAACTCTATCCAAGCGAATTTCTTTCACTTCTCAATGAAATCAGAAAGCAGTAATTAAATTTTATCGCAAGAAAGAGTGAAAGATAAACATTCGCTTTCTTTTTATGCCTCTTAAGGAAACAGTTTCTTTTCCACGACTTTTTTTATATCCTTCACGACGGAAACATTAAACAGTGAAGTAAAAATCAAGACACAGTGCAAAAAAAATCCAAATTCTTCTGACTAAGCGATTTTGATCATTCCCGCAGCATGAAAACAATTCTTTTTTTTTCTACCGGAAATGTTTAATATTCAAAAAATAAGTGACAATAAGAAGTAAATATGAATGCACATAAAAGTTTTTTTTTTTTGAATTGGTGAGCCAATTGCACACAAATAACTGACATCGGAAATTTGGATTCTATCTAAGAAAAAAAGAATTTGAATACAGTGATTGAACTTTATTTTTAGATTTGTCTGAATTAGGAAAAAATAATGACGCGACAGAAATTGGATTAAAAAAAATTTCTCTGACCTTGTAAGCAGAATTTAGTTTCACCAGCACAGAATTTATATTACGGATAATTTAAATTGTTAGAAATGTCAAGGAAATATTTGTGTCATCCCATATTAAATAATACCTTTAGAATAAAAGAAAATATTCTTTTCTAAAAACTCAGATGCTGTACGATTAAGAAAATTTTTCTTCCGTCCCTTTTTATACGATTTTAATTTGGGGCAATTTGTTTTATGCATCTATATTATGCTGGTATAATACCATCTTTATAATGTGTTCGATTTGAGAACGTACGTACGGTCATAATGTGTGCACTTATCAGGTTAATCAATTCCAGTATTCAAAAATGAAAAAAGGAAAGGGAATCTGCTATGCATATTTCACTGTATAATGTGTTTTTTATATATATATATTTTATTTTAAGAAATCTCTTCTATTAACCTAAAGGATACCCATCATCATCTGCCCGTTCGATATCCGAAGACTTGCGTAGTTGAAGGTGGGCCCGCTTCAATTAGAAGCTATCTCCTGACATGATGAGGACTGGGGGAGTTCTCCATGGCGTCTGTTGGATGGCATGAACTGTGATGTCTCTCCATCCAATAAATCGGGACCACACTCCAACCTCTTTTCACCATTCTGGTGTAAACAAGTTCTATCCAGCTTGAACTAGTAAGCTATCCAGCTTGATAAAGTTTTTAAAAAAACTTTTAATTTCCAATCGTTTTTCCCATTTGACGTCACAGACGTTACATAATAGGATTTATAAGTCTGAAGAGCGACCGAAAGCTTTGTAACCAAATGTGGAAATTTCTAAATCGTTCTGCTGTGAACCAGTTCTCTCCGGTTTAAATTAGTTATATAAAGTAAAAACCTCAATTTCCAATAGTTTTCACCATTTTACGTCATAAATATTACACAAATACGAACAGTTAATTTAAAATTGTTTTTTTTCTTTACTTGAATAATCTATGAACGCTTTTAAATGTTGTAGCAGTTATGGTAAATGCACATTTCTTTCGACACATTTTACGGGAATCCCTCACAGGTAAATCTATTTCATAATTTAAATAAGAATGTACATATTTTTTTTTCTTTTCAGGGTTTCATTGGGAAAAAGCTTAGGAAGCTACATTTATGCTTTATTCATTCCCCACACATTTTTGTTGACGGCAGAAAGCCTCTTTCCCAAAACAACATCATGTGACACAGGATAATAAATAATTTATTCCAAAAATAAATAATATTATCTCTAAGTAATTAAAGTCAGTTTGATCCGATTCTTCAAAAGATGATGTCCACTTTGAATAACGAGGAACACTAGTATTAAATGATAGGTATTAAAATCCCATTAAAAGCGAGAAATTATTTTTAAAGTGTTTTCATCTGAAATAAAATTATTTATTTTTTGAAAGCATTTTCTCAATATTTTGTAAATATTTAATAGATTTAATAATTGATTGAGAAAGACCTTCTTATACACTCTCCATTCAATGCATAAAACATATTTTCTTTAATATGTTGTGGAATATAATTTGTTATAGCTATATAGGAAATTTTGGAATATTTTATGTGTGATCTCTTTATAAGCAGAAAATTCCTCTGTCTCTGTTCAGATCATAACTCCAAAATTCACGTAACTAATGAAAATTAAAATAAGCATGCATTTTTCTCCATAGAATTCTAAATCTTATTCTGTATCTTTTTTATTCAATCCATTTTGATTAATGGCACTCCATAGCTTGCAAGCTGAGGTACTTGTGTATTTGCTATGTCCCTTCATTTGTTGATAGTTTACAGAATACTACTAGATCAACTACTACAGAATACCGCAAAGTGGTTTTGAAATTTTCACAGTATTCTCAGATTTAATAGGCTATTTTAATATATATACAAGATTTCGCATAATTGTATGGTTCATATGACACAAAAATGGTTTCATTTCCGAGTTTATTCACCAATTTTTCGGTTATACCAAAATCTTAATCATACGATGTCAAAATGTTTGGATTATCTGGTTTACTATTATCTTTCCCATAATTCAAGATTAATAATACGCAAAAAACTAATATGCTTACACTTCCAGGTTTACTTATCAATATTCGAATTTTGCGAAAGTTGCCAGGATCCATTCTACATAAGATGCTAAAATGGTTCCATTTCTGGGTTTTTCCTGACTCTATTCTGATTACGCCATGATCGCTAACCTCCAATTTATATTTGTTGCCGGTGGTTTACATTAATTGGCAGAAGATAAAAAGGCAGAAAATTAAAGTTTCAATAGATCTTTTCTTTTCTAGAATTTTATATTTATTTATGTGTCCCAAAACCGTATGCAACATTTGTTTTTATAAATTATTACAATATGAGTGATTGCATTTTTAAATATATGAAAATACAGACCCTCAAACTATCCTTTCCGCGATAAATTTAATTCTAAATTTTATACGAAACTAATATATTAAAATTTTAAGATACTAAGCCAGAATATTTTTCTTTTTATCATGTTTTGTGACTATCGTGTTCATCAACATGCATGCTGACGAAAACAAACAGTGAATACATTTTGTTAAAAATTCGTAAAAATAAGATCCCATGATGTAAAATTCACGTGCTGAATTATATTCGTCTAGCTCGAAGTGTTTTGAATATATCATATTCAAAAATAGGCCTAATTTCAAAAATATGATCTTTACAGCTAAGAAAGGTCTGAAATCAAGAATTCGAATTTTTCGACGATTACAATACTTTCTCTTTGTATAATTCACATACTAGAAATTAAAAATGAAAGGAAATGCTACACAATTTTGTTCATTGTACCGATTTTTCTTTTATAAATCTACAATTTATTTTATTAGAATATTGAGAAAAGATAATAATACAAGATAAATTAGTAGCTGAAAAAATGATATAATAAACTAGTGATAATGAGACAAATAGAATCATAAGTAAGATGTTCAAAAGTCATTAAATTCTTGTTACTTTAATTTTACCAAAAAGAATTTAATTTTTGTATGCTTTCTAAAAAACTATCCTTTTTCATATGCTTCGAATTTAGCTTGCATTCTTAAAAATAAAATTCTTAAAAATAAAATAATATTCCAAGCATTTTAGAATTCCATCGGCTTGTTTATTTTTTCAACTTCTTAGCATATACTAGAAACCATTGCCAGATTGCAAAAGGCTTACATTTGATCATCAGCTATTATACAAAAAATTAACAAAATAATATTAATAAAATATCGTTTACTTAAAAAAATAATAAATAATATTTAATTGAAATAAATCGTTAACTTTCAACTTTTAATAATATTTTAATTGAAATAAAAAAATAATAGCAGTTATAAAATGTCTGAAAAGAAATCATCTGCTAAATGTCTGTTAACAGATTTTGATTATGACGTTTACCTAACAGTTATATTGCTTTAAATATAATGTATTTACTTCCGTTACGGTAATTTTTTTAAAATTCTGACTGCTTCGTGAATTTTTACTAAACACAAAAGCGTAAGAATTTTGTTATTAAATAAT
>JAOUZG010010770.1:0-10914 GCA_026289955.1 Argiope argentata
ATTTATTTGTTTGAACCTTATACAATTTCATACCCATTGACGTGTTAGAAGGAAATTTGATACACGTGTCTTAGTACTGGTAAAGATTAACTACGCAATTAACTAAACAATTTTACGTTTTCCCGCCATAACTTGGGATGATATCATCATAATATTTTTTTAATACCATCTTAATTTTTTTATAAAAAAATCCCTTTCAGAGGCATTAGTATCATTTCCATAAAATTTGTTCTTCATTTTTAATAAAATTTTCAAAACTGTTTATGCAAAAAATTTAGAATAATTATTAATTTGGAAAAATTAATAAATGTTCACGCTCCTGAAACATTTTTAGGGATTAAATAGGCACTGAAAAGGTATTCGTGTTTTTAACTTTTATATTCATAAAAACGTAAAAACGCTAGTGGAACCGCGGATATAATAGCTAGAATTAATGTAACATAAAACACCTTCACAAGGCGTCTCATCTTTTTCTGAGAAATTTCTCATCTTTTTCTTTTCAAAGCATTTTTGTAGCGCATCTCTTATTCATATGCTACTTCCTGCTTAGCAGGCGTTCCATAACGGTTAGATGAGTCAGTGCACATGAGATATTCTTTTGGGGGGAGGGGAGAGAATTCTTTTTGCTAGATATTTATAAAAAACGATATTCTTCAAGCAAAGTATTCCATTTCATTCCATTAATAATTGAAATGTCTGGTAAAGCTGTATTTTCAAAATAAAATGTAATGAAATTGGATGCATTAACGCTAATTAAATATCTTTAGATAAAAACTATATATGTATATATATTAAAACCATACAAAAAAGAAAGATAAAATAAATAGTATTTGTACAGGAATTTGACAAATATCCAACACGAAACAATTTTTAAAGTAATATATATATTCTTTTTTGATAATCAAATGCTCATAAAGTAAAATTTCTTGAATATGTTGCTAGACAGTAATTTTTTCTTGGTAATGACTATTCTGATTATATACCAATTATTCCCTATTCATATTTTTTTTATTGGTCGTACGATTAAATGTCTGATTTTTTTCTCGTTAGTATATCATTTTGTCTTAGCCTCGATTCATTTCTGTTGAATAAGTCTTAATATCGTTATATGCATTTAACAATGTACGTCTGCTTTGAATTTCATTCCTTTTAGAGCTCAAATAAAAGCAATTGAATTCTTTTTTCTGCTTTATAAACTTCCAAAGAGTGGCTCTCATATTAGGCAACTTCAGTTATTTTCAGTTTTGTATAAAGTAGTTAACACCCGATTAAAGAATGTTACATATAGATGTAGTTATAATACGAATTACCATTTATCTTATTCTAACTATTACATATTATATAGAAGTACTATGTTTACGTCGTTATCCAAGAGGAAGGTTAATACATCTGTGAAAAGATAACTGCAGCTTTAATAATATCTTAACTGTAACTTTTTACTGTAAAGTAAAAAAAAATCGGAATTTTTCAAAAACTTTGATTTTTTTATTTTTTAAAAAAAATATTTACCGGTAATATAAACATAATATTCCAAAATGATTACAAATCATCACAAAAAATTTGAGTAATACCATAATATTGTAAGGCTAAAATAAGTTACATTTTGAACCGAATTTTGACGGAGCGTCGTTTGGAACAGTTTCTTTAATGGTATATTAAAGAGGATTCTCTGTATTTTTAGTCAAGAAAAATTTGCAAATTTCAAGATCTTTTCGAAGGAAACACAAAAAAGGAACGAATCATAAAAGACTGTTTAGAAAAGTTTCCCAGGTTATGAGTACTAATCAAAATAATTATTGATTTATTTTTAATTAAACGCTTTTATTTAAATTGACATGTTTTGTTTGCAATGATGGAATTGTGTTATCTATTTTACCCTCAATTCTTCATCTATTAGAGTTCTGAAAGTTGGCTTTGTCATTAGTTTTTATAATACCTTATTTCAATAATTCTAGATCTTTAAATTATCGTTAATATATTAATTTAGCTAAAATTTTACTGCCCCGAGATTATTTAATCTGAAGCTTTTACTTTATCAATATTTTTAGATTTAATTATATTTATAATCATGAATTTTGAAATAAATTAAGAATAAAAAAATAAAAAGTAATAAAATATTTTATGCATAGTTAGTTTTATGTGTGTAGGAAATAGTAGAAAATAATATATTTTTCCTCGAAAATCGAGGAAGATTATAAAGAAATTAAGAGGTCATATAATCATAAAGTATTAATAAGGTGTCCATTTGCAGTTAAAATATATTAAGCGATCAGAATTTTAATTTATCTATAGTATTTAGATCCGAACATCACAAATTTTCAGTTCTTTTAAAAATATATTTTAGGGTTTATTTAAAGTATATCTTAGAATTGGAATGTTAGCAACGGCAACTAGAATTATTATAATTCTAATAAAATAGTAATTATATAAACTAGATCGAAACATAAAATGTACTAATAAATTTGATATAGTGGTCTGCGCACGGCATTGCAGACTGGGCTCAACCACGTTCGAATAGCAAATAAATCTTTAGGAGTCAAGGGAGGGTTTTTTTGTTACATTTGATTATCATGAGAAATAAGAATAAAATATTAGACTATAATAAATTTAAAAAAATCATTAAAATACTTTTATTAGTGTTAAATAGAAAAAAATATTTTATTTAAAAATTGAAAATTAGATAAAAATCGCAAAAAACAAGGCATATGGAAATAACAGAAAAACGCTGAAAAACCACAATGAACATGATAAAAAAGTTCGAAATATTCATTTTAAAGGAGATTAAATACTTTACAATTATAATTACGATTCCAATTTATGTAAAGAATTTTTATCTACAATTCTCTTTTCCAATTTTTCTTTTGACAGCTAGAATTTTGGTTAAAAAATTTGCTTTTTACACTGATTGAAACTTTCAAGGTTATTTATTATTACAAAGTACTTTCGAATGCTTACTTCCCAATGAATGCTTGAAGTTTACTTGTCTATTCAGCAATCGAAGCTGCCTTTGATATTTTTTCTTCTGTTCAAGCAAATATTCAGCATCATGCTTTGAGTCTCCTTTGGAAGCAGATGATTCATGCCTGTAAAAATTACTTTTAAAATTAAAAAGCAGAAAGTACTTTTAAAATTAAAAAAAGTACCTTTAAAATTAGAAAGTACTTTTAAAATTAAAAAATACTTTTAAAATTAGAAAGTATTTTTAAAATTAGAGATAAGTCAGCTTTATTCAGTTTTAATTATTTGTAAGGAAAAGAAGGTTAACAATATAATAAGGGAAGTTAAGAATTTTTTTGGCAATTGTGAATAATATATAATAAAAATAAAAAGATAAAAAACGGTTTAATTAGTTCTAATTATAGGAAAATAATCTTTTTTCTGAAATCTGGGCATTAAAAAAATCATAAAAGCGTGATGCTTTGATAAAAAATTAAATCTCATTCAAAATTTAAAAATTTTTTAATAAATATTTTAGGATTTCCTTATGACATTGTTCCCAGAGTATCGCGTTTCTATTATCTTATATATTTTATGGTAGAGAAAGAGTTAGAGGGGACGACTAAGGTAATATTTTTATGTAATGTTTATTAAAGTATGAAAACATACAAGTTCAACATTAAACTTTCCTTATTAAACCTGAATATATACGTATTCAGATTTAATACACTTAGAGTACATTCAGACTTAGAAACTAATGCTTTTTATCCAAAAACAATTAAATCTTGAATTTGTACTTCCCTACCCTTAATTTGTTTTTTCGTGTTCTTATCCTTAAGTACTTTTTATCCTCGCAACTATTGCAAACTAATATTCACTCCACACCCACCCAAAAAATGAAGGGTTTTTTTTCTTAATTGGATGCATTGGTGTTTCTAAATCCTTTCGCATGCAATGGTGAGTCTGATTCGCAAATCGAATTACTAAATTTTTAATTTTTAATCGGCAATTAAATAAAAGTATTAAGTAATTTAAAATGTAAAAAACACTTAAAAACGCTTCAATACTTACAATGCTATTCTAAGAATTAACAATAGTCTCGAATAAGCGCCTGCTAATTAGGTTACGTAAATTTATGTATCAAGGAGTTAATATGTTATATATAAATACTCTGTGAATAACTATTTTAATCGTCATTTCATCAATACACTTTTATCCAAAGATTATTAAAAATTTAAAAGCAATTGAAATGATATAGTTATTTACCGTGAAGTGTTATTGAAAGAAAAAATGAAGGAAAAAAATTGTTCCTCGATTGCATAGTTATAATACTGAAGGTAGAATCCGAAAATTTTAGATACTGATTTATTTAAGAAGTTTCCTACAGGTTTGATAAGGGTTTTTTAGCGTAGTTACAAAGCTATCATATCGCATATATCTAATTTTTGTTTTCGGTTGCAACTTACCAGTTTGTTGATTTGAAGTATAATAGAAATCATAAACTGAATGAACGGCATTTGAATCCAACATCTGAAAATCTGTGGACTTAACATCATCGACATATGACCAAAAATTATAGACAGAATGCGACGTCTTATTAACGTGCCACTTTATCGGTAATGCATCCAAACCATTTAAACTGTTATTTGGATACTCCGATTGTTCACAGTATATTAGCTTTTAAAGAGTTTTGAAATTAGCATAGTCATTTATGCCCAGCTCTCTATAATCACCCTGAAGGGATGAAAGCTTTTGCCGACGAAACCCTCAATCTCTTGCCGACGTGGGGAGGGGGTGCCGACAGGGAGCAATTTCCCTACTGTTTACGTAGCTTTTAAATGGAATAATTTGTGTTTATAAATGTACTAATTCTTTTAGTGTAGTTAGTTTGATTTCTGGCAGTGTGTTGATAAAATACAATATTTTTGTTTGGTTATAAATAAATTTATGCCAACTTATTTCTTCATTCACTTCTTGCAAAACCTTTGGAATCCTGGTTATAGACTAGATCTTATGAAACAATATGAATTTTTTACGCCATTACTTAAAATTTTAAAAATACTCTCAAAATTTTTAATATATAAACAGTTGTTTTCTTACCTCCGAAGCGCCACTTGGGACGCCATTATTTTCTGTCTTTCTACCACGAAAAGGCAGCTGTGACATTGACATTCTTTCCAGCGGCAGAAGCGCTTGTGTCCTTTGATGCACGAAACCACGCCATGATTTTTGCACTTCGAGCACTTTGGTTTTCTGGATTGTCTGCGGCACTTTTCACTTTCAGTGGTAAGCATCGCTTCCATCCACTAAAAACAAAGAGTCATTAATTTTAACAGGCACTTTGCATAAAAATATTAGATTCGTATCTAAAATTTCATCGCGTTTCAGTAATTCATAATATTTTTCCATTTCCAGGAAAACGAAAAGAAACTGAACAATATAGAAAAGCGATTTAAGCTAATAGTTACAATTGATTTAAGAATTTTTAGTAACATTTTGGTTTTGTAACATTGTTATATTACAATTTACACATTTCAGGCAGTTACTTATTTTTAATTTGGGATTTTAACAAAAGAACTATTATATGAAAGTTTTAAAGCCATTTTAGAGCCTAATAGTAAAATCTTGGCTTCGGAGCAGGAAGGTTCCAAGTTCGAGACCTTATTCCACCTTAGAACTCATGTGTAATTAGGTCTGGTACAATTTAAATTCGTTAGTGTCAAACATCCTCCGCCGATATGATGTGGAAATTTGTAGAAGGGGGGAGTGTCAACTCTGATATAATCTTCGTCCTCTATTTCCGTTTCAAAATTGGCATTTGTCTCAATATAGACCTATTGTTGCTTCTAAAAGGAATGTTCATGTAATGAAACTAACAAAGGTTAAGCCCTTTTAAATTCAAAACATTACTTATTCAATCGTTGTAAAAAATTTTTATTATAGTCTTATCGAAAGAATACTCATAAATGCATTTAATATCTTTTTTGCTATTTCTGTATAAGTACAACTGCCGCATCGGTGTCAATGTACTTATGAATAAACAAAAAAAACCCAAGATTATTTATTATTTTTTTATATATATTTGACTTATAATTTCGAAATTTTGACATCACACAAAATCCTGATAAATTCTACCAATTTCATAAGTACAGGATTAAAAATAAGTCTGATGCAAATCTTTTCATGAAAATACAGCACGATTTATATTTTTATATATAAAGATAACTTTAGCCAATCTTTTATTCGCTTTCCAATAAGGCTAAAAAAATTTGTTTTCTTGAAGTAGAGAGTTTTTAAAATTAGGAGTAATAGTAAAGATATTGTCTGTAACTCAATATATCTTTAGAAATATTTCCGTTGATTAAATATTCCAGAAATTTTATATTTATAAAACAAATTATTATATTTTATCATGCATTGTTATAACTCTGAATCCCCGAAATTTCAAATAAAACGTGTCAACATTAGTTAGAAACTAGTTTTGAATTATTTTTTTCTTAAATATATTTTGTTATTAATACATTTGATATATGATGTTCTCCGCCTCGGCTTCAAGACTAAACATTTGCGGAATTGTGAAAGTTCCACAGATTGATGTTCACTCAATCTGTAGTTGGTCAAATATCTTTCCGCCTGCCTGAAGTAGATATTTGATGAGGAGAAGATTGTTCATATATAGTCTTCATTATCTGACCACCATTCTAAATAATGAGGTTCGTTACCAAGTAACCTTTGAAAAGCTTCAAAACGGGATTTTAATGCAACTAAAATTAAGCCCCGAAGTCCTTAAAAATGAATACCATGTTACTGTTCCTTTTTGAAGAAAAAGAAAGCACCGATCAGATTTCTAGATTGAAAACTCGCAATTATTACGTAATATTTGCAGCAGAATTCATCTCATTATCCATCGATTTATCTTAGGGGGGTGATGCTAAATTTGGTTTTGTGACATTCTTAGACTATGATTTGTCTCAGCCAAATAAAATTATTTTTGATAGCATTTAAATGTTCGTTGTACATGCTTTTCTCACATTATTAAATAGTAAGAGAAATAATTAAAAAAGGCAACTTGAATGTTAAATTTTATGGTATTCTGATAAACACATTAAATAAAATAAACATAATGTATTTATTTTTAATTAATCCTTTTACTCCTATTTTATATTCTTGAAAAGGTATTTCATTTTATTTTCGAGAAGAATTTAGAGTAGCAATCTTCCTATACTTTAAAAAGTACTGGTGGATTTGCATTATGTATTGAATCAATTAATTCATTCTAATTATACTTTATTCTGTATAAAATAGATAATAGTGATTTTATTGACACAATTTGTTGAGATAGCTATATAAAATAGACTAAGTTTGGGCCCAGAGAGGGTGAGGAGAATGGGAGTTTTCACTCTTGTTTTTCGAGTTCAAATATGTATTAACCCCAAAGGAAAACTTTAAGAAGTTGTAAATATCAAAACTGAGACAAAATGGTGAATTCAAATTTAATTTTTACTACTTAAAAAAAATCTATCGTTATGATAACATTTGAGATCGCTGTGTAACAACGTAATGTTTTAGAATATGATTTTTTTTTCAGTTCGCAAATGCTGAGTACTTACAAATTTTATTGATGGGGCCTGTCCCCCCCCACAATAAAATATATTTTTTGGCAGCAATAATACCTATATTGACATGAATATTTTACCAGCTATTATCCTTATATATAAAAAGTCACTTTTATATATTACAAAATTTTGCTCAGATTGAAAAATATTTTTCCAAAATTAGTTTTTATAAAAAATTATTCCTGATTTGTAATTAAGCTGTTATACCGTTTTAGAATTCCTATTATTGCATCTTTTTAATATCTCTTTGATAATATCTTTCTCTCAGATCAATAGTTTCTTCTTTAAATGCAAAAAGCCGGAGTTATAACTCTCACCCTCTCATTCTCTTATCCGGCAACATATTCTAGTACAAAATTACAAACCCATTTCAGCCAATAAAATTGTTGAATGTATTTTTGATAATTTAGTATTTTTCATGAAAGTTTTACTTGGTTAAATGCTGTAAAATAGTAAATTTGATAGAGAAAAATGGTAAAGTAATTTGATACAGCAAAATAAAATCCATTTTTGAACCTTCTAAACATATGATATGGTTGCAGTAGTTTCTATGAACTCCTTTAATAATAATAATAATAAAAACTTTATCTATAATGAATTATTGAGCTCAAAGGACATGATTTAATGTAACAGGGTTTATATTTATTTACTTCTTTTTAAGCGGTGGAAAAGCGAAGTTTCTCCTTTAGTTGGTTATCAGAAAATTTTCTTGGATTTGGAAAAATTACTTCTTAAATTCGGTCGAATTTAAAGTAAACAAAATTCTGCCCAATAATTCATCTGTTCTATTGAGTTTTCAATGATTTCAGCCTCAATCTGAATTTCTCTCATATATCATAATTTGTCAGAGATAAATCCTAAGAAATTTGGCTTTATAATGTTTTTATTCTGGATTGAGGGATTTTGAAAGTAAACTTCTCGAAATTTCATGTTAGAAAATTAGAAATGCGGACCATTGATGAGTTTGTATATTCGTAGAAGTAATTCCATCCTTAGTATGAGTTCACCACTGAAGATTTATAGATTAACGACTAAATGGAATAAGTTAATAGTTTCATTTATAACATATGCTTCTTTTTTCTCTATTTGGCGCATCATCATCAGAGATAGGTTTTAATGTATTAAATCTACAGTCCTGTAAATCTTATATTCATCTTTAAATATGATCTTATAATGATATTAATTTATGCTAACGCTTATTGATGACAGTATTTTTCAAATTTGCAAATGTGTTAGTTTTATTCATAATTTATTGAAGACATATTGCTAGAAATAAGTCTAATACAAAAAGAAGTTAGAAAGCTGCATTTTAAAGGAAGTGAATGCGCTTTAATTTACAAGCGAGATAAAGGAATTTCTATTAAGAATAATTCTCACATTATAGTTTTAAAGTTACAAATTGTTTAATTAATTGAATCGATAAATAAACCAATACTTATATTTGTTTGGAAACTAAGTATAATGAAGAGATTTCCGAAAATATGTTATCGGCAAAGTATAAAATTCAAACTTCCATAGAATGCTTAGATATTGTATATCATGCCTAAAACAAGCTCGCAATGTATGAAACTATTCATATTTCACACGTTTCCTGGCCTTCTATAGAATGCCACATGAGAAAACGGCAAAGTGTGAAAGATTTCCATCTTATCATTCTGAGATCCAAAACCCCTATACGAAGTTCCTTTTGGTTAGAAACCTAAAGTAGGGCTTACAAATCTTTTCTGCCGAAGATATTTTAAAAGGTACAAATACAGAGAGGCACCTAGAAAAAGTATTAGAAAATTATTACTGTTGTTTCATAAGACACGTGTGAAGGACAAGCTCGCTGAGGCAGTCAGCGATTTAAGCCTAATCAGCGTCTCTTGTTTGTAGTAGCGCCAACTAGGGCCAAGAGTACGACTTTTGCTACTCACTCATCACATTCGCTTGCACAGCCCCTTTTTACAGGGGAGCACCTTCAACAACTTATAGATAAAACATAGAAGAGTAACCGTCCTCGAACCGGGACTCGAACTTAGGATGTCAAGATCACGGGGTAGACGCGCTACCCCTGACAGGACGCCGGCATTATTAGAAAGTGTCCAAATAATGATAAAAGATGAAACTTATCAGATTATCTTAGAAAAAGATCTTGCTTCAAAAAGCATGGATGAGATTTACCTTTTTGTGTGTGTTTAAAGGAAGCGAATGATTATGCATTTGCATGCAAAAAATGTGCCAAAAAATTCATTCTACCTGTGGCAATGCTAGTAAAGAAGATGAAGTGGATATTCTGTTCACCCTTTGTACCAAAGCTAAAAATGCTATAGAAGGTCAAATAAATTCTAAAATCAATTTGAAAATTCTAGCCAAACAAATGAAAATAAATTCGGAAAAAAATTCCACTACTTCTTTGGGAATTACTGTTGAAGCTATGATTCTTTTCGTGAACAAGGGGCGAAGTGATTCACGCAATATATTTACAGTTGTAATAAGGGTGATAGAAGAGGGTTTTAACAACTTGAGACTTCTGATGGAATTTTAAAGCAAGTATATGCGAGATCACAATTCACTTTACGCTCTAAAAACTTGCTTATAATTGAAGATATTCCTAACTTCAAAATTACTTTCCGCTCAGTTAAAATTGCTCAATCCAGTGAAAAAGGGTTAAGGATTCATCAAATGTTTATGCAAAATATAGGAAATGTCTTTGCGTGAAAAATGTAATGAAAAGCAATTCAAGATGTCATACAATCATATTATGTTGCAACAAGTAGGTTAATTTTTGTTTTTTATTTGAAAATTTTGTTTTCCTTATTAGAAAGGCATAGATTTAGTTTTGTTCAGCTTTCATTTTTCTTTATGTATTTTGAATAATTTTTTAATGGAACTCTTATTATGTTTTCAGACTAACATTTATATTTTTGAGGAATGCACATCATTTATATAACAACCTTATCAGGACTTTTTTTTCACACTTAGCCTAAATAGCAATTGTTATTTTATAGAATGTCTAGGCATCGTATACAATGCCAAGAGATAATTCTTATATTTCATACTTTGCCTAAAAGCGTCTGGCATTATATATAATGCCAAGGAATTCTATAAAATGACATCGCTTAATGATTTACCTATAACATGTACATTTAAAGCGTTGTTCTTAATTAAAATGGAAATTCTTAATGAATGAGATGATAGTATATATTTCAAAATGTTTTTATTGTAAAATAAACCAAGGGATAATTAATTACACACATTCACCTGTTCTATTCTTTGAGTTTACTGCATCAAATAATGAAATGATTTATATCTCGTTTTGTCAGTTCATTTTAGATTATCTTTTATAATTTGGTTTTTAATTTCGCAAAAGTATGCATAT
>JAOUZG010010770.1:18170-29175 GCA_026289955.1 Argiope argentata
AAAATGTTTACTGTACTTACGAAACATTTTCACAAAAAAAATCGAACGAATTTTAGTTTTTTTTTTCCATTTTATAGAAGATTTATTCAAATCTTCCCGAAAATAAAAAAAATCTTCCTCCAGAAATTTGTCGCTGTGTATTTCACTGAAAAACACTTCGGAGTAACAAATTGAAAAAATAAACAAAAACAAGCTAATTTTTTTTGTTTAAAGTAAATAGATATATTTTCAAGTTAAATAAAAAAAATGTAAACGTCAATAGGCATTTTATCTATTCAGAAGGTTTCTAGTAAATATTACGCAAATACAAGTAAACATAGATAAGACGAATATTTGAAAATAGTAAAACGATTTGCTTGAAATCAAACTTCTAATGATTTTTTTAATCATTTTTCAAGAATTATAATGCGTCATTAAGGGAAAAACGTTTCACTCCAATCTAAATTTGTAATAAGGCTTTATAGACATATAGAAGCAAGCTGAGAAATATAATTTATTACTTATTTTTTTAAATTCATACAGGAATTTAAAAAATTAATAAAAATTGTCATACATTAATTCCTTTATACAGTTTTCAATGAAATTTTTCCTTCGTTTTACTTAATTTTTCATGTTCCTTTGCCTCGAGAAACTAATTAGATACTTATGATGCTTTACTGGTCACATTCTCTGATTTAAATCTTTAAAAGACAACGCAATTATTTTTATTAACATCTAAAATTAGAAGTTGCGATCTCAGTAAAAGTATGTCTAGCGTCTGAATTTTTAAATATTATTTTGTGTATTTTAAACCTTATGTAAGCATACAACCAAATGTTTCCGTTAACGTTCTAGCGAAATACTATATTTTTACTTGAGCGGAACTCATACATTGTGATGTAGATTATCTCGTTTTCATGGAAGACTGAAGACTAAGGTATGCTTTCAAGACCGACCTATTTGCCTAGCATTATTTTTAAGCTATGAAATGCGCTCCATGTAATAGCATACTGCATAACTTTAAAGCGAGACCTTGATCTAATAATTAAATGAAAATATCTTTGAAAAGATTTTAGGTCAAGCTTTGACGCGAATCTGAATTTTCTTTTACTATTTTTTTAAATAAAAATCTCATCATGCAGTACATCTATTCTATCAAATAATCCTCTTTTGCTGGAATCGATCAGCTGAGTTTTGCTTCAGTTATATCATATTAAATATATTGATTACTTTTATAAACACAATATTATTAGTTTAAGTGGCTGTAATTTAAAATTAAAGGCTTTATATATATATTTGAAAAAAGCTCTGAAATAAGTTTAAAAAATATCCAACAAGCCACATCGTTTTACAATTAAGTCGCTGTAATAGAAAATATTTTCAAAAAACTATCTAACTCTAAATATTGGTTTTTATTTTAGTGCTTTTATATGTATATTTCATTGTAATGATTAAATGAGATAAGTAATTTAATTTATTTGTAACCAAATTATAAGAACGCCTGATGATATATAAGAGAATGTTCACCATAGAAAATGAGTTCAAAAGTATGAAATTTAAATTTATTTTTTTATCACTAAATCAAGATATTATCTTTGTAATCAAGTTTTGATCACGTTATCAAACAAGTTCACGTAAACATTTTAACATGCTATAAAATTCAGGCGATTTATTTTTTACATTGAATCGATTTGTAGAGATTGAAAGTTGCAGGATTTATGTCATTTTATATAAAAATGAAAATTAATTCTAAAGCTTTTATGCTTGCAAACATTTTTAGAAAAATAAATAAAATTTAATTAATTAAAACTTAAAAAGTTAAATTAAATATTTTAAGGGGACTGTGAACCTTGAAGTAAGCAAAAATGGATAAAAACATAAAATTTTATTTTTATCATTTCATTACCAAAATATAAGTTTATATTCAACAAAGAATAATGTTATAAGTTTTATTGTTCAATAAAGTAAATATTTCAAAGGCCTTGAGAAAAAAGCTCATTTTAATTACTTTCCACAAAATAATATGGTAATTAGAGTTAAATATCTTTAAAATGCTCCAGGTGTCTTAATTTTTGAAGAAATTAAAAGAAATGAATGCTAAGGATATGGGTTAAAACAGTGAAAGAAAATAGGGGATGCTTTTTATATTTTCGATTTTTTTTAAACTGTTAAAAGTCAATTTTAATTCGGAAAATCATAAAAATTTTATGAGAAATCAGTAAGTGTGAATAAAAGTATTTCTAAAAAATTAGCATTTAACTGGAATTGTGAAATCATACACAGTTTTGTATCAAATAAATTTGCTTTGGATAATATAGAAAAAATAGTAGTAAAAATTAAAAATTCAGTCGCGTGGAATGTTTTGAAATTAAAAAAAAATTACATATCTTTTAAGTTTTTTTTAAAAAAATATTTCGTTTTTAAAAGTTTATTAAAAAGAAATGTAACGATTTTATATTTTAATGTATATACATAAAATAGTTCATAAATCTAAGTGAATATTTCGCAAAAATGCCTTATACAGTCCACCTCCCTCGTAAATATAAGATAAAGCCGAATAAGATTTAAAAGTACTGTATTTAAGAATACAATAAAAAATACATATTTTAATAAAGTGTATCTTTTAGAATTTTCATTCATAAAACTTAATGCCTCTTTCAGAAATATACTGTTATGAACTGAATAATCAATTTACTATAATATTTTTTTATCACTGAGTGTATTAAAAAAAAGCTTTATATAGCAGCCTCACAACATGAGTTCGAATAAGCTTCGAATAAGTACCGTGGGTCCCACAATTCAAAAAGTACCTCCGTAAAGCCTATTCACCGTTCAGAGCAAGGTATCAAAAAGGCCAACTGCTCGCTGACTTGTCCCGAATCAGATTCGGGGGATATGTGCTCTCACTTTCCATTCTCTTTTACTTCGAAAATAATTTTTCTGATCTCATGTATAAATATATAATAATGAGAATACGAAAATAATAAAACATAAACTATGGTAAGTAAAATTAGAAAATGAATTTGATATATATGATTTTTTAATAATGTGTTTCGCCGGGCATACTCTCGATGGGCCGGATTTAAGAGCGCTAGTGATTTGTTTTAAAAATAGAACTACATCTACTATGCAGTATATTGAATATTCAAATTGTTTAAGAACATTTCTGAGTAAAGCAGAAACTTATTTAAAGAATGAAAACATTTCCGAAAGAAAAGTAATTTTGTATGATTTTTTTATTTAAAATTCAAATTAATCAAAATAAATTTGAATTACAAATGATATAAAACTTTATTAATATCTGAATTACTTTTACTACTTATTTTTCTTGTTTTCAAAGTCTTTAGTATATGTCACCTTTAATATATAGTTCAGTTTTAAGCATATCTTGAGTCCACTGTTTATTTAAAAAATATTTTTTCCGTTTTCATTCTCTCAAACCCATCTTTCTATTCCTGTCTGAAGAGCTCTAGGAACAGTAGCATAAATATATAATATGGTTTTTCTTGTCGATTTTCATTATGAGGTTTCTTTTTTTTTTTTCATTTTGGAGAGTGAGAAAGTCGAAGTATCTCTAAATTGTTACACCATGAGTTGGATACCCACCCTCCAATATTATGGACACGTACCCAGAAAGTATATACACAATCCTGTTGCCTTATAGTTAAATCATTTCCATTGATTTATCGTGGATAAGCCATGACCATCCGATAACAAAGGGAATAAGAAATAATTTAACTCAGAATTTTCGGGATTAACAATTCCCAATCTTTAGTAAACAGTTGCCCAAATCAGTATATAAAATGAAGCAATTAAGTGGCATTCCGATGTAATTTCTTTAGAATGAACAATGGAATATAATGAAGAAAGTTAATTTATTGAATTTAAGTGAATTTTAGTTATAGTTATTTATGTGAATTTTAATGATCTTTTTATTTTAAAATTGAAAAATTACTCTTACCAGACTAGCAAGAATCAAGTACTGTCTCAGACTGTAAACAGTTAAGAATTTCCCTTTATTGAATAACCTTTCCTCACAATTTTTCTGATGCAACGTGATTTGACTATCTTTTTAGTAAAAAGACATATCGATGGCCACCAATAAATTATCTAGAAACTAGGAAGAGTAAGTCGGATAACAAAAAAGCCAGAGAGGTCGGAGTTCTATGAACTCATTTCTTTTCTAACTAATATCAGAACACAAAGTTTTTGTATCAAAACTCACTATTATAGTGCTTATTTTATCCTTTCAGAGTATTAATCCCTCCATGTATCTCAAGCCCTGTAAAACATGGCGGCGGCCCGGTGAATCATAGATCATAGAAGCAGTTGCAAGTAACGTGCCAAGTTAAAATAAAAGGTTCTTCACTGTTAGTTTATATACTGCACTGCACGTTTCAATAATATATTAGATAAAAAGTAACTTAAAGAATGTAAACTGTTTACATTTTAACTTACATTTTGTACAACCTAACTTAAGTGCAGGAAACATAAAATATTAGCGTGAATAGCAGATCAAATTCTAAAGAAAATTGAATCAAAATTATTTTAATTTTCACAGATATGAAAAGGCAACACTTAGATAAGAGTCAAAACTTAACAGTTTTTAATTTTTGAAAAGTCCTTTCATGCTGACTAAATCTGACATTGATCTTTACACTCTTTAGGTCCATTAAGCAATGATGAAGCAGAACGCCGCTCTTTTCCTGTCACATCTTACAATTTTCTCACGGAATATTGGAGAATAATAGCAAATGCCCGCTTGCAATGCCTTGGCAATGTTATTAATGCAACGCTTTGCTTACCTCACTTAATAGCGATAAAAGAAAACTAGCCCGGATAGTCGAGAATCGAATACTCGAGAGTGTACTGTATTTTAAAACATACAAAGGAAATTACCAGATCCCCTTGTGCTCAGTTATCTCATCATTCTATACATCACTTTGAACACTCAAATCGTTTAAGAATAATTATGTTGAAAAGTTCCGAATAATTTAATTAATTAAATAATAAATTCCCTAAATAAAAACCATCCCCTTGTCCTTTAGTTTTGAAATCAAATTAATCAAAATAAATTCAAATTACTGATGATCGCTTGACTTTATATTAATAGATTAATAGGAAAAGCAAAGGATAGAAATAACAGAGAAAAATCAGTTAGTTTGGAATTCAAAGTTCTAATTAGCTAAATTCACCATAGAGCTAAACTTCCTAGAATTATATCAATGCTTTTTTTAAAGTTACGGCTAGTAGAATGTTGGTTCAGTTTACAAAGTTGTGGGTTATGGCTGAGCACGCTTCCACTACGCCAGTAAACTCATAAAGCATTAGGTTTTTGTGGTTTCCACATCTAGTTTTTAATCGAAATATTTTATAAGAGCTAAAAACACTTAAGTAAGAGGATTACTTTAATAAATTTTTACTAAGGTGTAAAACTGAGTATTAGGATAAAAACTTTTATTCTAGAAAGAGTTTGAACACAAAAAAAAATTAATAATTAAAAATTAAAACAATATATAATTATTTTTAAATCGTTTTTCATTCTCTATTTCACTGTAAAAGATTCTTTTTTAACAAATTTTCCACAAAAAATTAAAACGTGCTTTAATTTTATCATATTTTAGAGAGAAGTAGACACTGTAAATTGCGTAATTTTTTTAAAAATAATTCAATTTAAGTTTATAAAAATTTTTAAAAATTACTTTAGATTAACAAAATAGTCTTACAATTAATTTTCAAAATGTTATTATTTTTATTATTATTTTCGTGAAATTATTGTATGATTTCAAGATCAGTCATTTAAAAATTTTCTTTTTTCTGCTCCTTTATTATTGTAGAAAAATGTTTGTCTGCAATTTTAAAATTGACTGAGTTTTGCTTAACTGAAAACTATTAATATATTAAATTAATTAAATGGCTTGGATGAAACTACTGATATGTAACATTAAGAATTAGAAACACTTATTGAAAAAATCTTGTGAATTCTGCCTAGACTCACAATGTATTTGGAATATTCTATTCTATCACATAGAGTTGTAATATTTTTTAAATACATGTTTGCGCTTTGTCTGAAATCGATGGAAATTTCTTCAACCGAGTTATTAAAGAGATAATTCTTTGACGATTTCTTTACTTTTAAATATAATATGCTTATGTGATAAACGTAACAATACAGCAATGAAACCGATTTAAAAATCTTCTGAACTTTGAGGTTATAAAAAAGAAATTGTAGATAGAAATACTAATTTATTTTTTCTGTATGTTCTATTTGGTAATTTAATTGTTTTGGCTATTTAATTTTAATAAGAATTATAGTGTTACTTTTATGGATATTTATTAATTTTCAAACTTTATCCAAGTTTTTTAATCATAAGTTTTTTGTTTATTCTGAGATATTTTGTTTCTTTCACTTTATTAGAATAAGTCTTTCTTAAACTATATTCATATTGTCTCAATTACTAATATATTTAATTAGATTCAATTAAACTTTTAACAAACTACTCTTTAATATTACAAATTAATAAATAACTATGCATTCCAACATGTTAGTTGTAATATTAGAGTTAGATGTTACAAACCGCTGTTCACAATCTGCTATAGGTTTCGGAAATTTTCTTCGAAATTTCATAAACCTCGTTAAATCAGGATTTTAGAGAGGAAAATATATATAAAAAAATTCGTACAGTAATTTTTTTTCTTTCACATTATTGTAGTCAAATTCCAAATAGATAAAACGTATTTTCTACTCAAAAATGATTGTTAGAAATGCGTGTGTTTTTAAATCAAATTGATGAAAATAATACACATTTGGACTAATCAATGTGGATGTTTTTACTAAGACTCATGCAACCGAATTCTTCATGACTTAGTGACGTCACATTCGCTAACCATATTAGAGCCATTTGAAATACCCATAGCAAACTTTTTGAACTAAATTTTTCTCTGCAAACAATGAATTTTTTAAACAAAAATTTATTTATTCACATTTTGGATTTTCTCCTGAAGAGCACATCTTTCAATCTTTTTTTTAAAAAAAAGTGAAGACACTCTATGACGAACGAAGTGAACTTTTATTACGAAGTGAACTTTTATTAGATGTCATATTATTCAGAAGATATTTGAATTTCCCTTACAACATTTCATTAACAACATCTTATTTTGGATCAATTCTTGTTTACGGTTGATACAGAAATCAGAATCCATAAAAATCATCATTGGAATATCACAAACCCTTTTGCACGCAACGCACTATCAAAAGAAAAATTTTTGTTTTCGTGTAATGCGTCTCTTGAAATAAAATGTTTCTTGATCCAAACATTTATAAAGACAATTTTGCAGCTGAAAAAATGTTCAAATTTTAAATTGTCCTGTAATAGATAAAATGAATTCAATTATTGATTTGTATATCGTTCTTGTTTTTATTATTTTAGATAGAAAGCGAATGCCGTTTCATTTGCTTCTTTATAATTGAACCAATTTTAAAGTTACAGGTGTGCATTTTTTATAATGATTTAATACTAGGAAGAGAAAAAAATTTTATTGACTAAATTTGAAATTAGAGATCGTATAAAATCTTAAAAAGCATGATATTTTGTAAACTAATAGCCCGATATTTTAATAATCTGTATTAATTTGTTATCGTATTTGGAACACTTTTCATTTTAGAGTGCGTTCTTATCTCCAGTAGGTAAAACATTAAAGCATGTTTAAATTTTTTTGGGACGTCCTGTATACTGATAAATGTTATCAACAGCCTAATAAAATTAATCATAATTTAAGAAACTCAAATTACCTATAGAAATAAGGATTTGAATAAAAGTGAGTGTTACGCATCTCTGTCAAAAGAAGAAATGAGAGATAATAATCAACCGGATGCTGTAATGAAGTGAAATAATAGTGGAAAAGATGTTTTATAAAATATTTCAGAAAAATGGGTTGTAAATCGCTCATAAATTGGCCTTTAATTGTGAAATAAACACGATAATTAAAAAATAGCCAGATGTTTTTATTTAAAAAATACTAGGTAAATTAGTTTTAAAAACTAATTCGTTACTTAATAGATTTACCAGAGAAGCAAGCAGAAATAAGCGAATTCGCGTTTCTTAAACAAATGAAGAATAATTCGACAAGCAAACAATAATGCAGATCGTTTACGAATTACATATTCATGTGCTTCAGAATCTCAAGATCTAAATAAATCAAGAATCGAAAGACAACTGTTACACCCTACCTGTTCACACGTATTAGAATCAAAAGACCAACAAGTGGCAAGAAGTATGGGCATTATTCTTAATGGGAAGTTGGCTGGAGATGTGAGCATTCCACGAATTACCATTATTCCCACCGACATGTATTTTGATTTCAAATGACAGCAGTTCCCCGTTTGACTCTTAGCTATTAACAACACGGCACACTTCCATTTCTAGAGCTTTCCAGTTTGGTATAAATTTAGAATTTTTATTAAAAAAAAGAATTTATACAGCAATAAATTTCACTCTATTTCTCGGTGACCATCAACAAGGTATAAGGTCAATCATTTGAAGTGTGAGGATTGAACCTTGAAAATCCATGTTTTCGTAAGACCAGTTGTAGGCTGGATGCTTAAGAGTCAGACAGTCAAGAAATTAATTTGTTTTTAATGAAGACGAAACAAATATATATATCTCTTAAAGCACTTGAATAAAAAGTTTTTTAAAAAAATAGAATAAATATTATTTATAGTTTTCTTTTATATATTATTCAATTTCAGTTAATTTATCATTATCAACTAGAAAATAAATATCATTCTTTCTATCATTATAAATTTAACAAGACAGCTTTTTCAAATTTCAAACGATATTTCCAAAATTATTTTTGCTGCGGCAGCAAAGCACCGGGTACCAGCTAGTATATAATAAAAACTACATATACATATAATTTAAAGACCCATTAATTACATGTTATTAATTCTTTTCAATTGCTTAATCATTTTAAGAAAATTGTTTTTCATTTTTCTTGAGATATATAATAAATTCTTCTTTTATATAAAGATTTATTACAACTACTAATAATAAATATTATTTAAAAGGATTTTTGTTAAAAAATCAAATATTTTGGAATACTAGATGCTATTAACAATATAATTAAATTGTTGCAATTTAATAAACAATATAATTAAATAGTAAACTGTATTGTTTACCATTTGAATCACTCATTTACTTAGGCGCGGATTACAAGCTATAGGAACCCAAAATAAAACTTCTTTTAAAAAAATTGCAATTTTTTTTCGAAGACTCTGTTTGCATGTCCAATTTTATTCAGCAAGATAACCCTCTCAATGGAAGCTAGCAAAGCTAATTCTAGCAACAACAGCAAAATAAATTAATAAAAATTAAAATAAATTGCGGTACAGAAACCAGAAATCTGTGATTGTTGGAAATTATTTTACTCAAGGTTTTCGCTTTAATGATCATTCTTTTGGTTTAACAGATGTTGCTAATTTACTTATATCATTCCTAAATGTATCTATTTTTGGTATTATTCATTGAATTAATTATTTCCTTCTGTATTTTCTTTCGTTGGAATTTATTTCTACTGTATTTCACTTGGTTCTTTTAATTCATTGATTTCATTCTTTTTTTTTAAAAAAAGTGAAATGGAGGAAGATGGGGGTTTTATTTTGAACCAGGCTTTTATTGCTGTCGAAATACGTTAATAGATTTTGAGAGAAAAACAAGCACTCATATATAAATTGGATAGATTTTAAGGTTCTTTAGTCTTATTCATTCGAAGTTTTAATTCATAAAGTGAGGTATATTTTGCATAATAGTTTGAAAACAAATTTTTCGAGATAGAAACAATGAAGTAAGTTTTATTCAATATATCATTATGGAGTTAGATAGTATTTGACCAAAAATATTTCATGCATTTACTTTTCTAAATTTGCAGCTTTCACTGAGCACCAAACAGAGCAAATTTCCTAAAAATTATAAATATATTATTATAAGCGAATTTAGCACTATTGACGATTTAAATTGATGGCAAAACAATATTTTCACTGATTTTATTTAAATTCAAAGTAAAATTTCTTTAATATTTAAAATAAAGAGAAACTCACAATATTTGATTTCTTTTTTCTTGGCATTGATTGTGATAATAGATTGCTGAATGATTTCCAGCTATTAGTGGGAATAGTTTGGTAATAATTTCAATGAAAATAAAGTACTATCTATGAAATATATTTCTTTTGGTTTCTATACAAGAACATAGTTTATTACATTTGTAAGATAAATTATTGCATTTTTTTTAAAAAAATAGAAGACATAGGAATTAAATTTTATAGAGAACAAAATAACGCAATACATGAAACATTGAAAAATTACGCATGGAAAAGAAAATAACGTACACAGAACAAATGCGAGTTTGTTTCTTGCACTAATAATTCTTGAAATTTTGTCGACAATTTTTTTGCGGAGAGCTGTACTATAACATTTCAATAATTTTTGTTTGTACAAAAGTTGTTTGTCTTTATTATCTGCATCTACACATTCTTTGCTAATATTAAATAAAAGCATTGAGAATTGAGATAATTCAGTTACTTTTACGAAATTATATAAGACTAGTTGGTCCAGAAGGGTTGATGTAATGATTCCTTAAAAAATTGCAAAATTCAAAATAAAAGCTTTATCAAAAACAAAAACATCAGAAGCAAAGAAAAAAACTACAGCTCAAGCTATGGGTTAATTTGAGAAAATGTTTCGGTATGGAACGGAACCCATATTAGCAATCTGGAAGACAATTTTTAGGAGAATAAATTGAAAAATTAAATTATAAAATAATGAATTGAAATCGCAATTTTTCAAGAAGGTTCGTTATTAAATTTATTAGAAAATTTAGTTGGGCTGTTTGGAAATTAATTTGAAATGTAGAAGAACAAGCTAATTACCTAACAACGTTAATTTGATAGGACATACTCATCAAAGACATCAGTGAAAAAGAATTTTCATTGAAATTAAATTTAATTTCATGAAAAATCCATTTACAATAT
>JAOUZG010010784.1:0-12104 GCA_026289955.1 Argiope argentata
TATATACATAATGTGTGTGTGTGTGTGAGAGAGAGACAGAAAGGGAGAGTATCAAATTATTACATGAAATTATATACCTTTGCTATGAAATTTTAGTTATTTAAATGATTTTAATTTTGATGTCAATTATAATTTTGATGTCAGGTATTTCAACAAGTTAATATAAAATAGTTTCATTTATTATTAAACAGCAAAATTAATATCTAAATCTGCGATTTGGATAATTGTGAGTTGCCATCGACATGACTTGAAAATTAAGTATAATCTATAAAGAAATAAGAGTTAATATTTGTATATTTATAAATATTTACATAAATTTATGCATTTCTTCTTTTATTGCTTTATGAAAAGTATGTATAAAAATGTGTATTTTGTATTAAAAATTCAAAAGATAGATTTATTCATATTCTATATAAATAATATGCAATTTATTAAATTTGCGATTATAATTTTTCACTAGTAACTAAAGAAATAGCATACTTAAAAAGAGTATCATCTTATTATTCAAAAATATTCCTTTTATGTTTTTTATCTTATGATATTTATATAATTTTCAGTTAACTCAGAACCCAGCAGAAAATCACTTTTTAGCTTCCACACGCACGACCGAGGGATAATACGACCATAGTTACAGTATAATGCCACTCGTAATAACTTGACTATTTTATTAAATGCACTCTCAGAATATGTTTGCTTACTAACTATTTTGTCGAATTGGGGATTCTTGAAAAAGATCTGTGTGAAATTCGCATGTTTTTAAATTTTACGACTCACTAGAAAATGCTTGTTAGGGAATTACAGCATATTTGGTTTGTTAACTGAGATGAGTCATTGTTTTAATTATGTTCGATGGAATGTTTGAAGTCCCAAAATAAATATTCATTTTACGTGACCTGTTTACAGATGGTATGAAAGAGATCTGAGATGCAAAAAAGAAACTTTGAAAATCTCCTATTTCAATATTTAAATCTTGAAGAATTGTGAAGTGTCGTGTGAAATAAGCATCTCATTTAAGAATCCAAAAGTTAAAGTTTGCATTTGCAGTTTTCCATCTCCTATTATCTAAATATCATGAGATAAAGAATCATTAATGGAAATAAGGGGCAGATATTTTCTAAAAAACTGAAGTCGAAGATGCGTGCTTAAGAAAGAACAAACGGGAATAGAACACGTTTTCTAAAACTAGTGGTGATACTTGTGGGGAATCTGCTTGGTTAAATACTACTATCGCATGATCTGTTGACATTTCCAAGATGTAAGCTAACAGTCTGTAATGTAATATTTTAACCCAATAATGATGGTACGGTGGCATCGAGCGCTGAGATGATATAAGAAAAATTGGGGAATAATGATGCAATAATGATGGTGAAAAAAATTGGGGAGCCATTCTCCCGTGAAAGAATTTGCAGTTTTTAATAAAGATATGCTTTGTAAAATTTGTGTTCTTAGAGTTTGAACATAGTTAAGCTCTATAATAAAACTACGTGCCTACAGATTCATTTCTCCAAACAACAAAAATAAATAAAAACTGTAGAACATATAGAAATTCAAGTCGCGTTAAATTCTTAGAAAATTTTATATATTAATAGGGGTTCAGAATCTACCTTGACTGGTCACCAAACAGTTAAACTGATCTCATTTTTAATATGTGTATTTTTTATCATCCCTAATAAAATTATAACTTCAGATTGGATTTCCTAAATTGGAGTGAATATTTTTATGGATTCACATGCAAGTGCTAAAACTGGGATATAAAAATTGTGATCTTTTTACTTTAATAATGAGAACCTTTCTTAAACGTAAATTTCCTTGGTACACAATTGATTTACTTCTATGAAACTGTTTAAAACTTTGTTATATAAATAGAGGTTATAAATACATAAATTATTTTTTGTTGTTTATGCTGTATTTGAATAAATAAAGGAAATGAAAAAATGTCAAGGAAATTAGTGAAAGCTCAATGAAAGAAAAGGTGAAAAGTAATTTTCAGGAAAATCTTTGATTTAATTTGGAAAAGAAAACAAAAGTGAAAAATATAACAATAGAAAGTCCAAATGATTAAAAGAAAAAAATACTTTAACAGTCGTAAATGGAATTTACTGCTTGCCAATTCCAAAATTAAAACAAAAGAAAGAAAGTTGAAACTAATAGAGATTTTATAAAAGAATGGTACGCTATCATCAATACAAAGAAAATGAAACAGACAAAAGAAAATATATGGATTCTTTATCTTTTTTTCTTCACCATTTTTTAAGTAACACTTAGTGCTTCGTTTTTGTTGTTGTTTCGAATTCATTTTCAGGGAATCTGAAAAACGACTTGTGGATTGGGGTTAATTTTTTATGTTTTTTTTAGACAAATCATTACTTATTTTGAAAAGAATAGGTGAAAAGTAATTTTTCATTATTTATATTTTTTTCCGAATTAAAAGGTGGTAAAACAGGAGTAAATTAATTTATGTTTAAGGATTTTGTAGGCTCTATTTCATGCGCTTGTTAAAATTAATGTATTTTTTGTAGTTTCATTAATTTTTGAATCAATATATATTTTAATGCAGCGTAATACATTTGGTTTAATGTTATATTTCTTTAAAATAATTTCACCATACCAAGTTTTATTCCTTTATATTTATTATTATTCACAAGATAAATAAATCTAAGTGTCTTTCTGCCTCGTACGTGCCTCTAAAATACGTTGTTTTATTAAATTAAATAGAGAAATTCTTTTTGAATAGTTGTGAAAATATAGTCATCAGTTAACCAATTTTTAATAATTATGTATAAAATTCAAATTAATAGTTAATAATTATTTTATTAAATAACTTGTGTAAAGTCGAGATTATTTTAAAGCAAAGCAAAGTTGTTAAATTAAAATGATACTAAATTAATGTTTTAATTCCAAAATATTATTTGTTGAGATATAAATTACTATTCTACAATTCTTAATCTTTGACAGATTCTTGAAAGGTAAATTTTATCACGAGTATGTCTATTCGGGTTTGGAATTTACCAGGGTCTAAATGTGGATCATTCTCTCAGTTCAATAGAAATATATCTAATCCTATTCAATGGATTTAAATCATCATAATAATTCTAATATTCTTCGTAATTAAATCAAAATATTATTAGCATTGATATATTACTGATATTTATTTTTATGAGTTTTATTCTTCCTTATTTTCACTTAATTCATGATTTATTTTGTGTGTATATGCTTTCGCGAACTTTTTGAAGGAATAAAGTTAAAATGCAGACAGATTCTACCCTGGTAGTGGTAAGATTCTACTGTATTTTTTATGCTGTATACATATTTAACCATGGAATTCCAAAATTTGGAGTTAAAGTAACTTTTAATGAAAGTTTGAGTAAAAATACTAGAACTTTTCAAAATATTGAAACATGAAGAAATTATATGTAATTAACACATTATTACCATAAAGTTTTACTGGTTACTAATTTGTATTCCGGCCATATGTAACGCCATCCTTTTCACTCAAAGCTAAGTGGGTATCAAAATCCTCTTAAACATTGAAACCGTTATGCCTGGTGATTTGTTGAATTCAGATAATGGAATACATATATGTGTTTCTTCGTTTCAAAGAGATCCATCATCTCTTCAAGGGAGAGGAAAGTCAAAATATCTAGATGTTAAGCTTTTATTTTATTATGAAGAAACTCCTCAAGTTTCGAGGAACGAACATTCACCAGCAACCTTGTCGAAATCTAGTGAACTTTAGCTGATGTTAGCAGTGAATTGAATACCATAAAATGTGTTCGTGAAGGTCACATCGATGTAGAGCAGGGGTTCTCCAACTTTTAGACAATGCGACCCCCTTTTTAGTCTAAGTATTTTGGCGACCCCCCCTTAAGTTTTAACTCTGTTTAAAGTTTAGACAGAGATTTTAAAAATTTTACACGTACTCAAGAGTCCGTAGAGTATGTGTCGGGTATTGGCGCCACACCCTTTGACACTTCATCTTTCTCCTAACTAGTATCATCTCATCTCGAAACTTTGATTGAACAGTTTACAGAGTAAATTCCATTTAAGGATATGAGTGAGGTTGTATGGATAGTCACTCCTTTAAGTGAGCAAGCCATAACAAAAGCTGAGCTAACTGCCCTTCATTACGATCAACTGATAGAGATTTTAAGTAATCAGTTAGCTAAAGTAACTTTTAACATGGCTTATACCGACAAATGTTAAATACGTATTAAAAAGGAATACCCAGAACTGTCCAAACAGCATTAAAAAATTTGATGCCATTCTCTACATATTACAACTGTGAACAAGGATAATCCATAATGATGAATTTAAAAAAAAATTCAAGAAATTCTTTGACGCTGGAAAATGACACTGTTTTGTGTGTTCCAAAGTTCATTCCAGTCATTAAAAGATTGGTTAATTTCAAAGGAGCTTATACATCCCATAACTAATAGAATACAAAAACCAACTTGTTTGTGTATTAAAAGCTTTATGTGTGCTTATTTTTTAATGAAAACTACAACAATAAATTAATTTTCTTCAAACTTTTCTTCCATATTGACACGGGATCGAACATCCTGTGGTTGTTCAAAAGTATTACTGAGTTTGGGAGAATCTCAGTGTGATGCAGTTTTCTGTGTCAAGAGCCACCTGTTGAAAATCTTCGATTGATACAGTAGAATTTTTATAGCCGGCTTTCTGGCACAGAGGTAGCGCGTTTTTCTCTTGTTCTGGTAGTCCCATGTTCCAGTTCCGGTTTGGGCATGGTTATTCTTCTGTGTGCTATTTATGAGATGTGTGACTTTGCCCCCCCCCTGTAGAAGGGGGTTGAACAAGCAAATAGAGTATGTAGTTAAGTCGGACTCTCGGCCCTAGTTGGCGCTACTTTAAAAACAAGAGATGCTCCTTTCGGCTTAAGTCTGTCGCTGTAACAGCGGAGGCTTGTCCATAGGCAAATGCCATAAGTAAAAACAGCAGAATTTTTAGGATGTAATTAAGCTCAAAACTTCACTTCTTGCTTTCAAAAAAAATCTACATAGTTTCAATCTTTTTTTTTTCATTTCATTTAAACAATGAATAGTTTTGCAAGTTTTTTCAAATGGCACAAAAATCTTCTGAAAACAGCATTTTAAGTAATTTCGATTCACAATACATCTTAAATAAAATATAGGTAATATTTTTAGCTATATCATTGTGCCAATTTTTATTTCAATGAAACATTCAACTAACAATATGAACACAATTTTCATATGTTCATTATTTTCTACTGCATGGTGCCATTATGCTCCAAATAACAAAAGTTGAATTTTTAAATTAAAATGGCATATTAAGTTTATTTGCAATATCGTTCATGATAATTCAAAACTTACTCAGATTTATTGACTTAACTTTTTATTAGTTATATTTTAAAATTGACTTTTTATTTGAGCCTGAAAGCCTGACCTTAAATATTTGGTGATACAATTTTTGAAAAAAAAGTGTTTGTACATCAAGTCTTTTGTTTGTAACAATTTACTGTTTTTTTCTTATCAATATTTCATTTCTAAACAATTTGCAATTTTTTATATATCAATACTTCATTTTGAAACAATTTTATCTAATTAGATAAAATCATCTTAAGTTCCTAATAAAAATATAAGTTCATTGATAACTGTTTCCTTCATTATTCGGATTATCTATATAATACTAGAATAATAAGCAGATGGCAAAAAATAAATAAAAAGGAAGCTTTATATTTTTTCCTATCACTAGTCAATAATATTGCTAATCAACAACAATGGGAAAAATCACAAAAGATATGGAATATTCTGGAAATAAAAGCGGGAAAGATCTAATTATTCCGTTTCATAACAACTAGATATGACATTAATTCACCTAGAAAAAAATCAAAGCACTCATTACAAAGATGTAACGTAATGGTTAAAAAAACTGAGGAAAATTGTCACCACCAATGATGTCTTATCTAATTTCAAAAGGTATTTGTATAAAAAGAAAGAAATAGCAAATTCTATATTTATGAATGAATGCTTTGAAAAAAGCGTAACAAAATAATAACTAATAATAGAATATTCCAATAAGAATTAGCAAATTATCAGTATTATTGACTAGTAATGAATATATATATATTTTATAAAGCTTGCTTTTTCTTTCTTTTTTTTTGCAAATGTTTTTTGTTTCTACTTATTCATTTTTAATTATTTATAATGACCCTCTGTTACTTTATTATATTCTAAAATGAACAATTGTATTACATTTTTTATAGAATACTACAATTATATTATGAAAAATGCATCTTTTTTATGATAAAACATCTGTGTTGAAGAAGAATATTCTATTATTAGTTATTATTTTGTTCCGCTTCTTTTTATTAAATTGTGTGTCCCAAAACTTAATCTAATACGATATACAACTATATTATTCTTCTTTTATTTCTTTTATTTAACCTTTATTCTTCATATTTCTTCATATTCAAACCATTGCTTGATACTTATGTATTAGATCGTCTTTGCAAACGATCGCCAACGGTTTAGTAACTTATTGGCAACGGATTTAAATTTGGCGATAAAGATCAATGACTTATACCATTGCCGGATTGCCATAATTGGTGGTTTAGCTACTCATTGGCGACGACTTAAAATTTGGTGATAAAGTTGGACGCTCTAATACGTAATTACCCATTGCTTCGACATTTCCCTATTTAGAAATGAAAATTATTGAATGTGGATCAGAAATTACTAAACAGAAATATTAAAAGTATTAAAAATAAAACACTACTCACGATCACTATCTCAACCAATCAGAAAGAAATAGAAGTATGTCGCGAGATTGTTAAACTTTTACGTAATGTATATGTTGTTCATTCAGATACAGCCCTTTCTGAAGCTTGCATTTCACTAAGGGATGGTCGTAGAAAGTTGAGTTGTTATTAAGCCTCCTGATTCCATAAGTAATTTGAGTTCACCTTATTGTTAATTGCAAACAACTTCTTTCATCTTTCCTCTCACCCCCTTTTTTTATTAAATCAACAAATCCTGACGCATGTGTACAAGCGCAAAGAATTTCGAAATCCTAGAATAAACACTACACTTATGTTCTCTCCTCAGTAAGGGAATAATTTCGGTACTTTCGTAGCATACCGTCTTCGCCAACAATCGCCAACGGTTAAGTAACTTATTGGTGAAAATTTAAATTTGGCGATAAGAATCAACGGATTTGTAACGGCATGTTAATTTTCCTGACACTAGATGGCTTCACAAGTCAACTAATATTTAATGATCCAGCAATTTTAATAATATTAATATAATAATTAGAAAATTGTAAATCCCTTATAATATTTACTGAAATAATAATAATTAATTTTTATAGCAAAGTTTCTAAATTCCTAAAATGTTTTTTTTGTATTTTCTTTTTCAATATATTTTCTGTTAACTCAAGATAATAATATCTTAATTGTTCGATAACTTAACTGCTAGTAGAAAATTTTTGGCGCTCAAATTCAAATATGGCGTTGCTTGTGTAGTTGTTAACATTTGGAGTCAGTAGTTGTCAAATAAATTCTATAGAATGAAGGAATTGTTATGTTCTTGAAGTTGTGTAATTAATAACTATTTACATAACACAAAGCACATAACAGATTACAACATACCGGATTGCCATAATTGGCGGTTTACCAACTCATTGGCGACTATTTCGAATTTGGCGATAGAGTTGGAAGGTATAATACGTAAATACCTTAATTTCTTCTTCTAACTTAACGATGCATTGTTTAAATAAATAATTATAGAAGCAAAATGTTGAAGACAAAAGAATAGAAATCGCGATTTTTTGCTTACTAGAGACCACCGAACGAACTGATTTTGTCACTTTTAAATACGGCATATTCATAAGAAATAACATTAAAACATATCGTGCATTCAATATACATCTGACAAAATAACAAAGGGAAGAAGACACATAAGAATGTCTAGTTTTCCTCATAGACTCATTATGCATACACTTTTATCCACACTTTCTGGAGAGGATTAATTTCTTCATTTTACGTGCAAAAGCATTATTTAAATATGTAATTATAGAATCAAAATACTTATAGCAAGTTCAACCTCAAAGTTATTTTTTTTATTTGCATCGACATTTTTTACAAGTAATAAATTCATTAAGCATATATACGGCTCATTATTATAATGTTTTGTCCTATATAATTATATTTGACCAAATATAACTATATTTGGTAAAGTGTAATCAAATTCCACATAATATAATTATATTTAGTAACACATAACCTTATTCCAAAAAATATAAATTTAATTAGTCCATTGTAATCATATATAACACAATTTAAATATTTTTTCACACAACATAATCGTATGGGCACAATAAGATATTATCTGACACAATATAAAACTTACTTCGCACAATATAATCATATTTGTTGAACTATATCATATGCGAAACAATATAATTATATTTGCCGTAATATAATCATATTCGAAAAAATATAAAAGCAAGTCTTATAATTTAAACATATTTCGCACACTATAATCATATACGAAACAATATAATTACCTTTGACTTACTATAATCACATCGAATAAATATTACTATATTTCGCATAGTGTAATTATATTCCAAATAAGATGACTATATTTGGCGCACTATTATCATATTAGACACAATATAATTATAATTGGTACAGCATAATCGTATTTGACACAATATGATCGTAATCGAAACAATATGATTATGTTTGGCGCAATATTTTTTTCACAGTATAATCGTATTAAGCACATATTTTATTTCACCCCATAAATACATGCATACTATTATCATATTTGGCTCATTATAATCATATTCGAAATCATATAATTACATTAGACATAATATAATCATACCTGGTACAATACAATCATATTTGTCGCAGCATAATCATAATCGGAAAAATATAGTCATATCTGGCACAGTACAATCATATTTGGTGTAGTATAATCATACTCGACACAATATAATCATATTTGGCGTAGCATAATCCAATTCGGCACTATATAATCATATTTGGCGTAGCATAATCCAATTCGACACTATATAATCATATTTGGCGTAACATAATCTTATTCGACATAATCTAATCATATTTGGCTCATTATAATCATATCTGAAATAATATAATTATATTAGATAAATTATAATCATGCCTGGTAGGATACAATAATATATGATCCCTTATATCATATTCGAAATAATATAATTATATTAGACATAATATAGCCATACCTGGTACAACACAATCATATTTGGCGTAGTATAATCATATTCGACCCAATGAAATCATATTGTTTTAGCATAACCATATTCGACCCATTAAAATCTTATTTGGCGTAGAATAATCATATTCGACGTAATATAATCATATTTGGCGTAGCCTTATCATATTCGACGTAATATAATCATATTTGGCATAGCCTAATCATATTCGACGTAATATAATCATATTTGGCGTAGCCTAATCATATTCGACGTAATATAATCATATTTGGCGTAATCTAATCATATTCGACATAATATAATCATATTTAGCACAATATAAACATATATTTATCTTTCTTCATTACGAATAAATCTAAACAAAACCAAACCAGGTATTTATTAATGATGTTTTGGAACTGAAAATTTGAGAAAAATGGTATACGTCATGATCTTTTTAATTATTTTTCAGATTTGAAATTTGAAACTTTTCAAAAAAAATGTTCGAAGATAGCTTGTATTTAGCCAAGATTCATTTGGATATTAATTGTTTACATTTTATAGTGATTGCAAAAGAAATTGATCTTAAAGAAGTTATTTTTTGTTATTTAATTGAGAAAATAACTGATCTTATTATTAAGGATGATAATAGAACATAACTATTATTAATTTGGTCATTTCGTAATATACACCTTGAAAAATATTTTAAGTTCGATTCAACGCAAAATAAATGTTTATACAATTTTTAAGTAAATTTTATTTCGCTTCAATATTTAATAAAAACTGAATTTCCGATTTCAGAATGGATTCTGATTTTAGAATTAAAATTATATTAAAGGAATAGAATACGAAACTCACTGAGTATATTTAAAAACTCACATTAATGAATTTTCTTACATAAAACATATTAAACATACACCAATTTTTGTAAGCTCCAAACTCTTAAATTTTACTCCATAAATAATGAAATATTTAAATTATCATATCCATATGAATATCTGTAGGATTATCATAAATAGTTCAATATGGAATTCAAAAACACATGAAATATATTTAAATAGTGTTACTTCAATTCACCATCATACATCAAATATATTAAATGTATACTACTTTGTGTCAACTCTTAAGTTTAAAAACAAACTTTATAACTATCAAAATTAAAATCCTCATATAAATATGGAAACCTATAAAAGTATCAGAAATAATTTCACAAAGAATTCATTATGATATAAATGGTGCAATCAAAATAATAACTTGAACCATTCCCATGATATCATTTATTATTTTTTAGGATGCAAACTCTAATAATAAAATATATTTCAGGCAATTGCAATTTTATTTGAGCATTAAGATTTCAAAAACCATTTTTTACTGCTATAATCCTTTTTAGGCAATTTTATACATATAAATCTTAACCATTTTATACACGCTTTGACAATTCTACAATGAAATATTTTATTGCATGGATAAATTTCAAAATACCAAATAAATCTGAGACAGCATAGAATTATTACCATTTTCTCCGTCTTTTTTATTGATTTTTATTTTTTTATGCATTTAAGAGATTTAAAATTGACGGGAAAAATTGTTAAGCTTAAGATATGAAAGACATTTAATAATTTTCATTGGAAATGTTTGCATTTTGCATACAATGTTTTGTTTTCGTAAGTGTGGAAATCATTTTTACAAAATGGCAACTTTGGCTCTAACAAGATGAGGATCCAGTGGAGCATCAAAATCTCTGTTGATTCTTTTTATTTAAAAAAAACGGAAGAAACACAGTAACACACCTGGAAAATACAGGCCTGTTTGACTAATGATTTATTTCACTGATGCATGTGAATGTACTAAATCCAGAAACTTTTGACGCCTCTTTCTATTTTTTTTCTTTATAACGGATTGGTATTCACATTTGTAGCAAATAAAAGTGAGCTTTTCCTTCAATATGCAAATAAATGTTTAAATCTAAAAGAGGCATTGCTTCGACGCTTAAATCTGAAAGATTTTAAAGATTGTCTGTTTTATAAAATATAGCTTGAAGTAAGAATTTGAGAAAATCTGAATAATGTTTTTGTTCGACGAAACATAAGCCGTATTATTTCGCCTATTCCTTCAGAAAAGAATTGGGTATATTCTTAAATTCTGTTTGAAATATATCTTATTTGGAATGACCTAAATCTCTTTAAAATATAAATTATTTTTAAGAAATTTACATTTTATTTCAACACGTAATAAAATGGATGAGTGTATCAATCTGTATTTTATAAATTTGAATGGTTTGACATATGAGCTAATAAAATTGGCACAATTATACATTGGTTGATTAGAATGTGTGCCTTTGAGAAATTATTCTTATCATTTAATACACAATGTTAATTAATTCAAAATGTGGCTATTTTGGGGGTATAGAAGTAGGGATTGCTAAAAACTAGTTTTACAAAAAAATTTACTTAAGTACCATTTTAAAATTTAAAAAAATGAAAATAAATTGCTTCCCATCTAATTTTAGTTCATTTTTGGGGGAAAATTTTTAAACATTTAAAAAATAATAAGTACATAATAAATGATAAGTTTATAATAATAAATAATAATATTAATAATGAATGTATAGTAATAAGCAATAATATTTAAATCATAAGATAATTTTCGAGGACATCTCCATAGATTTTCAGTATTTCATGAAATATTTTAATCTCGTAATTTTCTTAAAATCAAGTATCGAAAACTAATCAAGTAAGATCTAAATTCTTTACTCACATACTCTCAAAAACTACTGCATCCCTGCTTCCGCTGTAAAATGGAGCACCAGAACAACAACATCAACTGGTATGCTTATTTATTTTTTGAAATAACTAGCTTGAAAATGCCCTGCTTTGAAATACCAT
>JAOUZG010010785.1:0-31663 GCA_026289955.1 Argiope argentata
CATCACATTCCCTGTTTACAATCATTACCCATACATTCAAACACAACGATTCCTCGCCTCATTCATTACTTACACACTCAGACATCCCCTCTGGCCCCCATTCATTATCCACATTCCGACACACCATTCCGTCGCCACACACATACCCACATTCCGACACACCATTCCGTCGCCACACACATACCCACATTCCGACACACCATTCCCAAACCACATGCATTACCCACATTCCGACACACCATTCCCAAGCCACAGGCATTACCACAATCCGATGCACCATTCCCAAGCTACAGGCACTACCCACAATCCGATACACCATTCCCAAGCTACAGGCACTACCCACAATCCGATACACCATTCCCAAGCCATATGCACTACTCACAATCCGACACACCATTCCCAAGCCACATGCACTACCCACAATCCGACACACACCACTCCCTCTCCACATGGCATTACCCACACTTCGACACATGCAACACCCTCTTTCCGATACAATAATCCTTTGTCAAATCTAAAAATCCCTTTTATACAAACTTCAACACAAACCACAATTTTGACTCCCTTCGGAAATCAATTTCACAAATTTGAGTCTAAAAAATTGCGCCAGTTAGTATTTCTTTCGTTGCTTGGAATAGTAAGTTGGTCTTTCGTTGCGCCAGTTAGTATTTTCAAATCTTTCTCATTCCAAAACACTTGTCTACCGCAGATTCCATACTTTTACTAATCAGCACAATTTCAACAATAATAACTGTTGGAATTATCATTTCCTTGATTAATATTTTCTCACATGACCCATGATCCACTTTTTTACTCCATATTAATTTAATTTTATGATGAATATTATGTAAATAGTACCGGTTACATTGGAATATAAAAGCTTTAATACCAATTACATAATTATAATTTCCGGGCGTGGCTTACCAAAATAATTCTATGCTTCGAACATTAATCCTTAAAGCCCCCCCCCCGTTTCTGAATGTCTGCATTCTAAATTTCAAAACCGTGGCATCAGCCAGTACCTTAAATGTCGCTTTTCATAACTTCCTGGAACTTGCAACTGTCTGGAAATTGATCTTACAAGCATTCTCAAATCTTTGTTTCATGGAGACTTGCAGCATTCAATATATCCGGGCACTGGGGCAGCAGCTCTTAATTGTACAAGGAATTCTTAATGGCTAATAATTTCCGGTTTTCTTGAAACAAATATTTAAAATCTACACTTTGATTGAGAATGATAGAAAAGTAGCTCATGGTGAAAATGTTTTAGACTGATAACTTTGCTTTTTAACACTTTGGTGACCGGCAATTTTACACAGAAACTATGTCATGTCACCGGCTACTTTTTTTGTAATTGAATATGAAAGTAAAACCTTCTATATAGCCCTCGGTGTTATAAATTTAAACAGATAATGCAAATGCAATGACGAGTTAACTCGTCACCGGTTAACAACGTTTGGACATGAAAAGACGAGTTAACTCGTCACCGGTCAGCAAAGTTAAAATAATATTGGAAAGCACTTAGAGTCAAACATTTTATTTAACGACTAACAGAAATTCGATATTTATACTGAAATTTTTAATTTTTATTCACGGAAAAACTATATTTTATTATTCGATGAAATTGCTTGTCAATTATTCAATTTATTAAATATTTTTTACAACCCTGGTTCCAATTCCGCGAATTCCGATTCTAAAATTTTATTATATAATAAACCAGGAATAATCTTTTAATTGTAAAGACAATAATATGCTCTTAAAATATTCTATTAAATATATTTATTGGGAGGATATTTTCTAATTTTAAAAGTTGAATCCTTTAAAAATGAACGCCAATCTACTAAAAAAGATTCGATAAATGTTTAATCTATTGTAAGGGATTGTGTTATGGAAATATTTTCCGACCAGTCTTTCAAGATCCCTAAAATGTAGGTACACCAAAACATCAAGTTTCATACATTTGTATGAATGTTTTGTTATTTGCATAAACATGTTTAAAGAAATCCCCTAAATAAATCCCACAAAGGCACCTTATCTATATTTCATGGTTACACAAGCAATAACCAAAAATCAATTCATATGTTTTCGCAAATACTAAATCTTCCAAAAAGAATATCCATTTTTCTTCCCATCTTGAAAGAATAAGTTCATCTTTCTGGTAATGAAAAATTTTCATTTCTAACAAATCGATGGCTACTCTGATTACTTTGGTTTTTGGAAAACTTAATTATTTCTCAAAGCTATAACAATCCGTTTACTTCTGTCTTCTTAATTTTGACTAAAGAAAAATTAAATCTTGCAGAACGAAAAACCTGTTCATGTTTAGAGGCTAAGCACATTAATATTTATATGTTATTCTATATTAAAAGTAAACTATTCTTTTAATTTCCAAATTTATATAATCAATTGGCAAAAAGTAAGATTTGAGTACTTTAAAGACGAATTTCTATAAGTAAGAGTTTAACTAACCAAAATTGAGAAGCTTCACGAACAAAATCTCAAATTAATGATTATCAACAAACATTGTTGTCTAATAAAAACCATTAAATTTCAAGCATTTAGGATTATAAATACTTAAAAATTTCATTTAGAAATTTATTCAGAATTTTAAAACCGAAAAATTTAATCGTGCCAAATTGGACGTGCTAAATACACTAAGCAACGCAATAAGCTTATATTTTTTAAAGAAATATTGCAAACTCCCAAAATTGTCATCTAATAGATACGAAACTACTGGTTCGAAAAAATTTAACGACACAAAATAGGGTAGCAGAGCAATTGCAACTTGCAATATTTATTTTTATTATTGCAATCCTCCTCCGAGATTAGCTATCACTGGGAAAAGGGCATTTTAGAAATAAATCATTTTGTAGTGCAATTCGATATTGCTGAAACATACAGATTTTCAAGATTTAATTTTTAATCCATTTGCAAATTCTAAAATTAAAATTCCTTTGGTCCTGCCATATATATATTTCTGGATATGTTTTCAACAGGGTCTAAAATTTCTTGTCCTTAAGGTCGATGGTTATTTTCAATACATTTTATTCCCCAAATCAAAACTGAAAAATTTAGTAGGTTTCATTCTTATCGCTTTCTATTGTTTTATTAACTGGCCTGTTTTATGATGAGAGGATCCCATTCTATGAAAGGTTTAGATCGGCCTTTGAGATATCCTTCAACTATTAAATGAATATATATTTGTTGAGGATATTAGAGAAACTAAAATTAAATGCAATCGAAGTTCAACGCGGAAGGGATGGGGTAATACCAAATCTGAACAAAAAGGAACGGCATTATAGGACAATTTGTCAAGAAGGGGGAGGAGGCGTGACGTCAAAGATTAGCAGGAAATTAATTATTAAACTCCTATTAAAACATGTATCCAAAATAGCCTAATACACTTTATTCGATATTGAATTTCCCCTCGTTAAAGAAATTTCCAACAAAAAAATCCTTTAGTTAATAATTTGGCAATTATATTTCACATATATTTTTTTATTTTAAAAATACATTACACTCTCGCCTAAATATTTAATCTAATTATCCGTAATTAATCTTAAAACTAGACGAATCCTCTAATATTCCAAAATCAAGTGATCTTACTTATTGCCCGTTGAGATGAAGACTAAATTTCGATGTCTTTCTCAAATTGACGCATCTTTACACCACATGTTGATAGTTTTTTAAATGGTCAGCAGCATCTACCACTGAAGTTTGAGGACACCAAGTTCCACGAATTAGATTGGGCTGAAATCATGGGTTACATAAATTAGATCGGCTGCGTCTCGTCTTGAATCCTAAATATATCTAGACATCGGATCCCAATTTATGTTGAAACAGTAGAATGCTGGATCTGAAAAAAAGTGCGTTAATTATTGCAAAGGGGCGAATGGTTGAAAAAACTTTCAGTAGTTAATTTTATATGTTCAACCGTAACATTGAACAAAAATTTAAAATTCAATAAATGTCACATAATATAGAAGTACAAACTAGGTGTGGTTGCTATTAATATTTTTCTACGATGTATCAACATAATTTGTAGCCTTGTATATCATCTTACGACAGAGGGTAAAAGATTCGTTTCAAACTATATATAAAGTAGATCTTTGGATCGGCACATTGATAAGGAATTTTGGATAGGCTCATTGAAAAAGGAATTTCCAAAATTATTCAGAATTTTTAGATTTCTTTCAATAACTGAAGTATTTTATAACATAATATTTTTACGTCACTTTGAATCTTAAAAAATAATTATTCCAATCTCCTTATATAAATTTGTTTGTAAGTTCAAATGCTTACTTGTTTTATGTATATTTAGAACACAATTTTTTTTCTTGCTTTAGATATTGGTTTCTTACTCATGGGCCTCTGTAAGCCATGAAATACTTGCATACGCTGACAGATCCATTTAAATGTGGATTAAAAATAGACAAACACTAAAACACTGTCTTATGAAGTTTCGGACTGGAATGTGATTTTTTTTAGGGAGGGACGAAAACAAATCCTTCTGTTTGTCCAACAGCAGATTAATGAGTGAAAATTTCTCTACTAAGTTTAATTAATGTGCTGGGTTCCCTTTAAAGTCAACAAGGATTATTTATGGTCGAATCTTATAAAAAAAGACATAGCCAGTGATCCCGAGATTTTATCAAAGCTTAAAATTTCAGACCTTTCCGTGATTGAAGAAAATTTTAAAATACTTGCTGGTTTCAGCATAAATAAACCCAAGTTAGAGTGAGGAAATTTGACATACTTCTAGTTGTGAATACAATATTGGAAGTTGCAGAATTGTGTATAGATAAAGAATTTCTCACTTAATTCCTCTTTTTTGAAAAAGCAAATTCTTTAAAGCGTTCTAACAGTTGCACTCTCAGTTTAGCCATAGAAAACTTACTCATTAGTAAACATGTCTCATGTGTGAAGCATGTGTAAGCATAAACAGGCAGCAATTAATATTATTAAACAATAAGCATAAACAAACATACAGCAATTAAAATTGTTCGGTATGAAACTTCTTTCTTCAACTTTATTTTTGGTTTCATGTTGATATTCCAATAATTCGGCACTGATATTTTAATCTAAGACCCACCAGAATGCAAAAACAATTTTTGAAATTGAAATAACAATTAAAAAATTCATAACTAAGCAAAAAAGAAATTATTCACAATTCATCCCAATTTTTTAAATCATATATTACAGAAAATCTACATGTTTATGGATGGAAGAGCATGTTCAAGCAAGTAATATATATATAAAAAAACTAATTCCTACTTAGGTCAACAAATAAAAATTTTATTTTAATTGCTTTTATTCAATAATTACACTTAATATAAATAATTGATAAAATTATTTTGTTATTAATATAATAAATTGTTTTGCTGATTAGTCTGATCAAAACAAAATCAAGTCCGTATCTGTTGAAAATAAAGGTGTCGATAATCAGAACACACTGCACATGCAGAAATTTTCAACACCTATTGGGGCAATGCAATACAGATTAGACATTTTTAATTCCTTTATTCTAGTTTTTTTATTGGAAAGTATTTGAAAATGAAACCAAAAAATCAATTAATGTTTAATTTTAAACGCATCAAACACTAAGAAAATAAAGAGTATCGTTTGAAATAAACGGTCGAAAACATGTTAAGCCTGATTGTATTAGCGTGGGTGGAAAACCTTACTCATTTTGCAGTGGGGAAATGAGTTTTTGTGGGAAAGAAATTAGTTTTTAATTAATAAAAAATTAACCAAATTAATGAATCAATATTTGAAAAAAACTGTATTCTTGTTGATATTCCAATAATTCGGCACTGAGATTTTCATCTAAGTCTAAGACCCACCAGAATGCAAAAACAATTTTTTGAATTAGAGTGTATAAATAAAAAGTATTTTATTAACGATTGAAAATTTGAAATTTATATAAATTTGAACAAGATATATAGAGAGATAGGGAGAGAGTGAAATAGTAGGAATTGAATGATAACTGACAAACGCAATGAATGTGTATGAAGTCGAACTTTGGCACATGATTTTATTACTAGGAATTTAGATGCGTCCTTTTAAACGAGTCAGCCAGCTATATCAATATCTACTCGTAAATTTAGGAACACAATAACCAAACACAAAGTACGATAGGAGGGCGAGATTTGTCTTAATTTCAACAGAAAGTGGAGACCCGCTTCGGCCAATGCTAGATAATTGTTTACAACCAATTATGATTTACGTTTCCTAATAACTGTCATTAGAAAAAAATGCACTGTTATGGAGAAGGTATAATTTCGTAACAATTAAAAAAAACTTATGACAAGATAAAATATTTGTATTTCACGCAAACTATTTTTCACTATGCTTGCATCAGGCCTGCATTCTTTCTTTCGGCTCATCTATCACGTAGAGAACTGTAGTCAATTTTTGACTATTTAGTGGATATAACAACATTGAAATAATACCTGACGGGTTCAATCTAATAAATAGGAAATTGATAAATCCAAAACTTGTCAAAGCGGGCTGCTTTAGAACCCTCGGGAGAAGATAATGATAATTAGATAAACAAAGGGTGGCTCAAAATAATCGCACTTACTCTTTCATCTCCATCTGTAATTTCGTTTCAAACATGTCTTTGATACCCAAACCAGCACTCGCATCCGAGAGAGAAGTCAACGGCCAACTCATCATAGTCAAATATACCAAAGTTTAATAGGCGCAACGTATCAAAGAAACATCGAACTTGCATCTTTTTCTATTTTCCTCCATTTGCATCCAACTTGCAGAAAGATGAACCTATAATATTTATTTCATTACCATTAGCTCATTGAAAAATGCAGCAGAATGTGTACTATTCAATATTGAGCATAAAAATTCGGTTTACTCAAAAATTCTAATTCAGAAAATCTGGTTTCTAAAAATGCAGACAGATAAGTTGAAAGGACTGAAAAAATCGTAGGATTTAAAAATTTGAATTCGGAGAAACTTGTCCCAAATTTTAATTACATTACAAATAATTCTGTAACTAATATTAGTTATAGAGCTTGTTAATTATATTCCAAAACTAAAAAGGAAAACAGGAGAAAAAATTAAAATTATTAATAAATATTTTTTATAATTTATAATTTTTAGAAAGATTAATTAGAAAATTCCAATAAGCAAGAAATTTCTTCCAATGTACAGAATAAACATTGCTCATAAAAGAACAATTAATGTATAGATTTTAAAACAATGAATTTAAAATTTGTAAATTTTTTTCCTGCTTTAAACATTTAACATTATGAGAGATTCTTCGAGTGAGTTATGAATCTTAATATTACTAACGGCACAAAATGTTGCTTTATTTAATAAAAATCAAAAACACAATTTTAATTAGTTCGATTTCAATCTACCAAGCTTATTTTGCATTATTGGCAACCCTTTAACAATTCTTCATTTGAAAATTCGAATTTATTTGATTTACTGATTCACTGACAATTAGACAGATTAAAACGGTATTGATTTTTTAATTTTAGTATGTTTTGGGAACTACGATTCAGTACAAGATTTGCTTTGAATGTTAGATATTCTTTCTGGAGAAAAAGAAGTGTTTTATATTATGAAAGCCAATAAAATGCTTTACTTAAACTGAAAATTCATTTCATTTGCAAAAGTCTGATTTAATTTATCCGAAAATATGTTCAATTTAAAAGACAACTTTTTTCTCACTGATAATGTTTCCATAACCATTAAAGTTAATTTTCAATAAAGGTTTTGTTGATTGTATTTTACTATTTCATTACTTTTTTGAGAGTCTTTGCGTTTCCTTGGAGGTATTGAGAGTTCAATAAAGATATTATAACAAAAAAATTTCTAAACAACTTTTTCCCAACCTAAATGAATAATAACATTCTTTGTAAAATTGCTATTTAACACGCTAACAAACAGAATTAATAATGATTTATCCGCGTAATTTGAAGATGAAGAAATTAAATCTGAGAATAAATTCACTTGAATTATGTGTTTGGCTAGTTTAATCATGCTAAAGTACCATTTTAAAGAAAAAATAGGAATGTTTAAGGCTGGATCTTGCATTTGGGAAAGAAGTTCAAAGAAGGACGGTGCAGCTGAGTCGTCACCTTTTCTCCAAATTTTCGCCCTATATGGCGAGAGTACGTTCAACGAAATGTGTACGAAATGTACGATTTCTCCTATCTAATTTAACATTATTACAATGGCGATCTTGCAATCGAATTCGAAACCCAACTCCTCAATATAACTTCACCAATTCCCCGAGTTAGATTTTAGGCGTTAGAAGAATTCTTTCTACTGCTGAATTTTGTATGTGATACTACGAGAAATATTAGAAGGGAAAAAATTCCGTAAAATTCTGTAACGATAAATTAGTGAAGGTAGAATTATTAACCAATTAATTTTCATAAAAATCATTTTCTAAATATTATTAACAGCTACACAATTTTTCTATTAACAGTAAAGATTTTTTTATCATTTCATATTAAATTAAAACTAATTAGTAAATAAAAAATACAACACAATTTGCCAAGTGAAAAAAAAGCATCTTACTTTGTTATTATTCAGTATTATGAGAATACTAAAGCTCTAATCTCTATTCTAAAATAATTGGAAAAGCTAACATCTGGCACCTAAAGGCAAATGCAATTGAGTCTCCACTGTATATCTAGCGTAACGAAAGATGAAATTAATCAAATAACGCAGACGGCAGAAGAAATTCTCATTTCGAAAATCTAACTTCCTTTATGCTGAGGTTTTTACTTAACCCTTTTCAAAGTTTTCTTCTTCCAAATATTCGTACCATAAAATCGCCCAGGAACCATCAAACTTAAAAAAGCAATAACTAGGTTTGGATTTCGAATTCGAACTTTAATGATTCAGATACTAAAATGTTGGAAGATCCGGGATGACACCAAAACACCTGAAAACAATTCAAAAGAAATTATTTAACAAAATTTAGGCAACATAATAATAAAAAAATGAAGAAACTTATCACTTACGATTAGTTAGAAAGTTGCGTAGCATGGTGATCATCGTTTCTGTACCGGATGATTTCGAGTTTGAACTGTTAACTGAATAAACCTTCGTATTTATTTGTCTTATTAAGGGTCTTATTTAACCCGATAAACACTAAATATGACTAATATCTATCCAGGGTGATGTCCTGAAATATGTTAATAGGACATTACCGCGAAATTTAAAACAGACAGCTATCAGATTCAAATTTATTTGATTACTAACGTTTTCTTTGTTAGATATTTTATAGTTTTAAAGGATCAAATGATTTTCAGTCTTGTGGAATCATTGTTTCTCCAAAAAAAAATAGTAGATTTAAGTATAAAGATAATTCTATATTGTTTAATTTCATTCTCCTAAATTTTTGAATTTTTAATATATAGTTTTCATATTGAAATATGCGAATGAATGAACAGAAGACCACTAGCTAATTTAATCCAAAATTTAATGCATGTTAATATGAAAATTTAGTAAGAACGTTATGTCCCAAATTCCCTGATCTTAGCTCATTACATTTTTAAGTTATCGCGCTCAACATGTTTATGGACAACAGACAAGCATTTTTTTTTTCTAAAATGCATTTTTAGGAGTGAAAGAATCTAAACGTTCAAAACAACACTAATGTCGAATTTTTGATTACTAAAATAAGTTCTCTTTGAATTTTCTTCATGTATGAGAGAGTAAAAATCATTTTTTTAGTTATTTTTTTAAATATCCCTTTATGTAAAAAAGGAAGTATTAATAAAGGAAACTTAAATAATATATTTCTTTATCCCAATCAATTTCCTGATTTTCTCATTTTAATAAAAAGGAAGCTTTCAGTAAATTTAAGTTTTCATTGTCCCACAAACTAACATTCAATCGCCTTTCAAATAATATGAAGATTCGAATCTCGATGCAGGTATTTGACTCCCACCACTGTAACCGTAAAGGTATCTGGACGGTTGTTGTCAGAATGAAATAGAAAGCTTTAAAACGGCACGTCGCTATCACAAATCAAAGTTTCGGAGTTATATTTAAAAGTGCGATTTTTTTTTTCAAATTTTGATCTTCCTTTTAAATAAAAAATGCCCTTTTTTGATAAACTGGCTTACGTACTCTATTATCATCTAGAAATCTCGGATTCGTGTAGTTTACTTACATTACTTTCTCACTTTGGAAGTACATATGATTTGTTTTGAAAAAGAAACCGCAATTTTGAATCATTGTCATCTCATGAGGATAATATCTTAAATTGCATTCAAAACTCCAAACTTCAACGATTCAACTCTATAGGACAGATTAAAACAGGGATTAAACTAGGACAGATTCCTAGGACATTTGTACCAATTTTCCAAGCAACGACACCGGTTTCGCAGAATGTTCACTCTTAACTCCACCTTGCCATCGTGGTTCTCGTTATTTTCGAAATATTGATAACAATCGGAGTGATAGTTTAGTTCATGATGCATAAAATTGATGACGGAAATTCGATTGGAAGGTAAATATGCAAATTTTCAAGTAACTTATGAAAGGATTAATCGAAGCCGTACTTAATTTTTTCACTACAATTCTGCTGAGGATGCCACTTAATATTTTTTCTGCTTAATACAGAAATGAATCTTGTTTATGTTACAAAAGATTTAACTTCTCAGAATAGAACTTGACTAATCTAGTTATAAATTCTTAATTACCCACTTAAAAGGTAAGTTAATAAAATTTCTTTAAAAAATTTCAAGTAAAATTTTGAAAAAAAAAACTTTTTACATTATGCATTTTACTTAGTTTAGTAAAAAAAATTTCTGTTTATCTTTTAGGACATTTATAAAAAATTTTGATTTTTAGAGCAATTATGTCTGATATTAGGTAGTAACAATTTGAATATGCATATTTTTTGTAGTTTAGAAATATTGTTAGGATTACTTGAAATCAGAGGTAGATTTCACGAACTGTTCATTAAAATTTGAGTCCTTGACATCATTTATGGACGCATTCTTTTAACTAATATTGGTCTTCTAGTATTTAAAGGTATATTTATGTTTATTGAATTGTTTTAATAGCAATATTTATTTTAGCAGTTTACATTTAAAATAAAACACTGTATCATGAAACGTATAAATTTGTTTCCTAATTTTTTTTGCTATCTTTCAGCTTTCTATGCTATTCATATTAATTTGTCGTAATTTAGAATTTCTTCGAAGTCTTTCATTCTCTGAGTGTTCTATTATGTGGCTTTTTCAATTTCTATGAAAGATTTTGGCATGCATTGCGACAACTGAAGTTTCTAATTAACCATTTGAAAAAATTCTGTTTTGGAAGAGAAAGTAATGTAATGAAAGACGGCGCATCATTTTGATGTTTTATTTATTTTTCCAATTGGATTATTGAAAATATCTACAGAATGGTAAAACGAAGTAAATTAATTTCTAGTGGAAAGTCAACCTCAAGTAATTATATTCATTTTTCGGCACAATAAACAAGATATTGTATTTAGTCTATAATTTTGTATCGAATTACTCTTCCAAATGCAAGGGGTTATTACTGAAATTTTAATCAACATCCATATTTTAGATCTTAGTCCGGGGAAAAAATGTAATCTTGGAATAATTTGATGCAAAAAGCAGACTGGAACATGTGCAGTGTGGAAGTTTGAGTAATTCCAATATTCTGTAGTCAAAATTTGTATGAACATAACTCAAATACAAATTAGATAAAAAATGGAATGGGCGTTTATATCAAATTATGTGTTTCTGTCAAATTTTTCCTGACATTTTTCAACGTGAATCCTCCTTCCCTATTAATCAGCGATCACGTAACCACGACAATTCAAACAGAAATTGCTAGATGCGTCAAATTTGACATTGTTTGGCAACGGATTCAGAAACCTTCTGAGCATGCGTCAGTATTATTCAAAATAGGGGTGAGAGCAACGATGAAAGGAGACATTTAACAACAAAGCAAAATCGGGTTAATCGTGGACTCGGGAAGCGTAAGCCATGCAGATAATTCACCATCCTGTCAAGAACAGCTACTTGTTCCGTACTTGTAAAATCATGCCTTTGGCGCTGGAACATCTTCCCTTGGCGAACTCTGTAACCACTTCAACTTGGCAACCATATAATATCTTAGAACAGTTTCTGAAACTGTCTCGCTGACACGCAATGAAATAAACGCATTTATACAGTCCATTCGCAATTGTGATTCTATAATGCATACACCGCACATTTTGGTCCGAAGCGAACCGGAGGTCAACCAGATCTTATGGATTAATTCTTATTAATTTTGATAAATTCTTTACGCTAAATAGGGCAGATATCACATCGCTTAATCGCAAGATATCACATCGCTTAATCAAAAGCCAGCTTACGAAATTGAACAATGCCCTTACTGAAGGACAAAATCAAATGGACATTCCCGAACTTCAAGCGCAATTGGATATGGTGCTAAATATCGAACACAAATTCGAAGAATTGAAAGATGATTACAACAAAATCGTCAAAGAAGATTTCCAGAAAATCGAAGCCTCTCTATTCGAAGTGGATGATTTCATACAAAAATTAGAGGTAAGCCTTAAAACCTCTATTTATAAATTAAAAACAATAAAAACTGTCTCTGTGCATAATCGAAGTCTTGATGATTCTAGTATTAATGATCAGCCTAAAAAGGCATTAATCAAATTTCCAAAAATTCCACTACCGTTTTTAAGCGGAAAATTCGAAGAATGGAATTTATTCAAAACTCAATTTGATAGCCTTAATAAGTGAAAATCCTGAACTTTCTGAAAATGAAAAACTGCATTATTTACGCGGTTCTCTTAAAAGAGGAGCTAAATGCATAGAAACTGCTGATGATAACTTTACTTCTCTGTTTAAAGCTTTAGAGCAACGTTGTGAAAACAAAAGAATTATTGTTAACTGTCACATAAATAACATTCTAAATATTCGTCCTTTAAAGCATGAATCTGGCAAAGATCTACGAAATTTATTGGATGTCATTTTAAAGAATCTTAGATCATTAAACATCTGAGATTTCGTGAGAGATAAATTATCCAACGCTTTGTTATTAAATATTATTCTTGAAAAATTAGATCGCGACACCCGCAAACAATTGAATTAACATTAAAAGACAACGAAGTGCCTGAATTCGATTATTTTCTAGAATTCTTAGAAAGGAGATGCCAAATTTTAAATAATATTCTCACTAGCATTCCTACTAAATATAACCCTGAGAGATCGGAATCCTTTTTTGTCAAAGTAGATAAATCTCCTAAATTGTGTATCGCTTGTAAAGCACAAACACATGCACTGTATCAATGCAATGCATTTAAAGAAATGAAATTATCCGATAGGTTAGATTTAGTTAAAAAAAATCGGCTTTGTAAAAACTGTTTAAGTTAATTTCACCCTTTCTCCAAGTGTAACTCTAAAAGTTCTTGTTTCGTTTGTAAAAAGAAACAAGATCATCATACATTGCTTCATAAATATTCTACGTCGCCAATCGCGCCAAACATAGTAATCGAAAGAGTGAAACCTGCAGAGGCGGATTTCCAAACAGGCGCATGAGGCGCTCGCCTCGGGCCTCATAAATTAAGGGGCCTCAAAATTTAGTTCTAAAGTAATAATAATTTAAATTTTGAAAAAGAGGATTTTTTTAAAAAAAATAAAACCTTTCATTTCTACATTCTATTATTACTACTCCCGGTTCATCTATCTCAAAGAATCATGTAATATCAGTACTCTTGAAAAACCAACTATTTTGAGAATCAGAGTCTAAAGCGAACCAGGAGAGGGGACTTTTTACATCTTTTATCTAGTACGAAACTAAAGATATAGATATCATATTACACTTTCCTGCACACTCGGACCCTATGAAGTACAGGAATGACTCTCAAGGTCTCAAGGCAATGAACGTGTTTGTATAATAGGACATAGGAGGCATTTTAGTTAGAGACCTTGGTTAGAAGATCTTTGTTCAAGGAGATTAGTTTCTCCAAAACATCTTGTTAGCGATTTAGTGTTTCACGTTTGAAAAATATTGACTTTGATTTGTGTTATGGAAAGGAATTCATTTCTGTGTTTGACCTTTGACTTGCATGAAAATTGGAAAGCATATAATTTTTCAATGCATTTTCGTTTCTATTTTCGTACTTTTAAAAATACTGTAATCGTGGCTTTATATTTTTTGGCACATTTGAAGGTTAAAAACCGGGCAGATTTACTATACGAATCGTTAGCCATTGGCACTGCTCAAAAAGATAAAATAAACTGGTTACTTTCTCTTAACTGAAGAGGATAATTTTGCAGCTCGGAAAAATCGTCAAAAGTCCAGTTAACGTTGTTTATACGATTAATTTTTTTAAACTTTTAGCCATGCCACCAAAAAGAAAATCTTAATCAGGAGCTCTGAAACGCAAAAGGCAAAAATAAAAAGAATATGCAGAAAGACATAAGAATTCACTCACTAAATTTATAAGAACATTTGAAAAACGAGCTAAAATGGAAAATGAGACAGAAAGAGCAACTTTATACAGCATGTGTACCTAAAAGAATCTATGAGAAATTGAATATTGTAATATGAATTGAAATTGAATGTTCATGTAAATATGCAATTGAAATTGAATATTTACATGAAACAAACGTTATGCAAGCAGAAGTAGAATATGAATTCTAACAAATTAATGAGCGAGTTGAACGAGAATGCGTATTTGAAAAGATAAATGAGCGTACTGAAACAAAATGTGGGCAAGAAAAAATCACTGAATAAGCAGAAGTTGAAAATGAATTCGAAGAAATTGACGAGAGAAATGGAATTGAATGCAACCTAAAAAGACAGATGAATAAATTAAAACAGAATAAGCACACAAAAAAGCCGATGAGTGAGCAGGGGTGGAATTTAAACCCTTAAGAGGCGTTCTCGACTCTGCCAGTGAATCTTCTTTCCTTTCGTCTTCCGCGGTAGATTTTTGGGATTGAAAAAAGAAAGAATAAATATTCCGATATGAGGTTAAAATGATACATCATTAAATATCAAGAAAAAAGTAACCGCCTTTTTATCAAATGAAAGTAATGATTCGCATTGGGAAATAGATTTATTAATAGTTCCTAATATAACTAGTTTCACACCTTCTAAAAAATTAAATATTTCGAACTTAAACTAGCGGATCCCTCATTTTTTATTCCTCAAAAAAATAGATATTCTTTTGGGTGCAGAATTATTTTTCTCATTATTGAAAGAGGATAAAATAAAATTAGCAGACAACTTATTCTTACAATCTAGTTGTTTCGGCTATCTTTTTTCAGGAGTTATTTCAGGCAATATTCTTTACAATGCTCCTAAACATTTTTTAAACTAAAAACGTAGATAATCTTAAACTCTTAAACGGTTTTGGAAAATTGAAGAAATAGAAACAACTGAAATTTGCGACAATGAATTAAAATATTGTAACGAACATTTTTCAAAAACGCATTATAGGAAACCGGATGGTAGATTTGTAGTAGAAATGCCATTCAAACCTGATTTTTCCGCAGAAATGTTAGGAAATTCTAAGGCAGTCGCGTCTAAAAGACTAGACCTATTATGGACAAGCTTAGAATGTGATCCCGCTATGTAAACGCTTTATTCAAAATTCCTCAGTGAGTATCAATTACTAAAACACATGAAAAGAGGTAAAGGAAAATTCAAATATTGAAAATGGGTACTATCTCCCGCATCACGGTGTATTACGCCCATCAAGCAAAACGACTAAGCTTCGTGTAGTTTTCAATGCAAGTGCTAAAACGTCCAGTGGACATTCATTAAATGACTTGTTGTTCAAGGGAGGAGTAATTCAGGAAGATCTTTTCTCAATTCTAATTAGATTTAGAAAACGCATTTACTCATTAACCGCAGATATCAAGCAAATGTTTAGAATGATTGAGATAAATCCTTTGCAAACTAACTTCTAAAAATTCTATGGAAGATCGATAAAAACGCACCAACTAAAGTGTATGAATTACAAACGGTGACATATGGAACCGCTTCCGCACCATACTTAGCAACAAAAGTTTTACAACAACTTGCTCTAGAGGAGAAAGATAACTTTTCGTTGGCTTCAAAGGCAGTACTCCAATATTTTTACAAGGATGATTGCCACTCCTGTGCTTCAGAACTTAGAGTTTGAAAAACTCACATCAGAACTGGCACAGTTGCTTCAACGAGGAGGCATGACTTTGCATAAGTGGTGTTCCAACAAGGCTTCATCAACTGAACTTGAAGAATTTACGCTTGACCGCAATTCTGAAGAAATTACAGACAAAACCTTAGGAATGTTCTAGAACACTTTAAGTGATTTATTTACGTTTAAAGTCTGCTCCAATTTCAGCACAGATTGCAACTACACCAAACGAGAAGTGCTTTCACAAACAGCTCGCATCTATGATCCCCTCGGACTTTTGGGACCGGTCATAGCCAAAGCAAAGATTTTCATGCAACAGTTGTGGTTACTTAAATTGGACTGGGACGAGGCATTACCAACAGATATTTCCAGACAGTGGGACAGCTATCTTAAGATCTTATCAAAGAATATTGAATCATTCTTGTTCCCAGATGCTTTTTTCAAGTTGTCTCTAAGTACGTTGTGATATTTGGAATTTGCAGACGCCTCTTCTAAAGCTTATGGTGCTGCAATTTACGTAAAAGTTGTGTCTAACGCCAATGAAGTAACTACCCAACTTCTTTGTATTAAGTCAAGGGTAGCAACAACCAAAACCACCACAATTCCCAGACTTGAACTTTGCTCTAGTCTACTTTCAAAACTTAAGCAGAAATTCATATCTGCATTGAGGCACTAAATAGACTCTGTTATATTACATTCAGATTCAACTATAGCCCTCGCCTGGATAAAGACTCCTAACTTGCTCAAGACATTTGTGAGCAACCGAGTGTCTCAAATTCAGAAACTATCGAAAGATTTCCAATGGCAGCATATTCCATCAGAGCTTAACCCTGCTGACTTGCTTTCCAGAGGACTTGATGCTAAGGCTCTTGCAACCAGTGAACTGTGGTTTAAAGGACCAAACTTTTCAAAATTAAACTTACCCACTTATCAAACTGTACAAATTTCTACTGGTTCAACCGACAAACTTAATATGGATGAGCTCAAGCCTGTTACTAAATTAACTTTGACTTTAACTAGTGACTCTAAATGTTTAGATGATTTACTTGCTATCACAAATGAATTTCATAAACTAATCAGAATTGTAGCATTTATTTTTAGGTTTGTTCAAAATTGCAGATTTCCTGAAAGGGAAAAAAGGATTTCTCAAACAAGAGGAATACCTGAACGCTAAAAAGGTACTCTTAAAATTGGTACAGGTAAAACATTTTTCTACTAAAATCTCCGCTTTAGAAAAAGGAACGTCAGTTCCATCTTCGAATAAGTTGAAATTTCTCAATCCCTTCATAGATCCATCCGATGGACTAATTAGGGTAGGAGGCAGACTTGCGCATTCTAATTTAAATTTTAATCGGAAACATCCAGTTCTGCCAGTGGGAAATAAGCTAGTTACGCTTATTTTTCAGTATTATCATAAACGAGACTTTCATGTAGGCCCTCAAGCCCTTCTAAATACTGTTCGTTTCAAATATTGGAATGTAGGAGGTAGAAATGCAGCACGCAAGGTCGTTCACGAGTGTGTTCGATGCTTTAGAAACAAGCCCGTTATCGCGAACCAAATTATGGGAGACCTTCCAGCAGAAAGAGTTATTCCTAGTTCAGCAATTTAAATGTAGGGATCGATTTATGCTGTCCATTCGAAATAAAATTTAAGGGTCAAAGAAAGAGTAATCTACAGAAATTATATGATGCTTTATTTGTATGTATGGCAACCAAGGCTGTACACATAGAATTTGTCACAGATCTAACTTCTGAAGCTCTAATCGCAACGCTAAAAAGAATTTTTGCGCTACGTGGGAAAAGCTCCATAATTTTTAGCGATAATGCTACTAATTTTAATGGTGCTTCCACAGAAATTAAAAACTTATACAAACTAATGGTAGGTAGCGAAGACATTTCGAATATGCTTTCCTCCGAAGGTATAAAGTGGAAATTTTTGCAACCTAGGGCTCCCAATTTCGGTGGTCTTTGGGAATCAGGCGTGAAATCCTTTAAATATCATTTTAAGAGAATAGTAGGTCCTGCAAGACTCACTCGAATAGTTTTTAATAGTAATTACTCAGATTGAGGGCATCCTCAATTCGTTACCCCTCTCTCCTCTACCAACTGATACTTATGAAATGCAAGTATTAACTCCAGGCAATTTCCTCTTAGGAAAACCTGTCAACTCTATCCCAGAATCTAACTTCATAGACAAGAGACAATCTTCTCAGTCGATGGCAACGAACTCAAAAGTTAGTTCAAACTATTTGGAGACATTGGCAAAATAATTATTTGAGCCATTTACAACAGTGCTCAAAGTGGCTGCTTAAAAAACAAAATTTAACTCCTGGCATGCTAGTTCTAATAAGGGACATTCAACTTCCAACTTACCAGTGGCCATTAGGTTGAATCATTAATGCAATTGCAGGCTCAGATGGCAATGTCAGAGTAGCAGAGATACGTACTGGAAAAGGACATTTTAGAAGACCTCTTTCTAAAATTTGCATTTTACCTATTGTAGATAATTTTGATTTAAATTGAAATGCTTATTTGTATTTTTTAATTATTATTCTAATTGTTTTCATTGTGCAATTTATTATTGTCTTGTTTGTTTTCTTTATACTTATGTGTCAAATTTGTGAAGTAACTTTATGTACATTTTTTTTATTGAAACATATGCATATATCAACGCCGGACGGGATGTTCTGTACTTGTAAAATCAAGCCTTTGGCGCTGGAACATCTTCCCTTGGCGAACTCTGTAACCACTTCAACCTGGCAACCATGTAATATCTCGGAACAGTTTCTGAAACTGTCTCGCTAAGACGCAATGAAATAAACGCATTTATACAGTCCATTCGTGATTGTGATTCTATAACGCATACACCGCACACTACTAATTTGCCATAAAATATTACAAAGCCATTTTTATTAACTGAAAGGAGTTTAAACATTACATTATGATGAATAAAGGGAAGATTTCTGTTAATATCTGGTAGCTTTTTTTAGAAACAATGAATTTTTTATTCTTTTTTTTGTTATTGAATTTGACAATATTTTGAGATTAAGACCCTTAAGATCTTTTAATCGAATGCTTATGATATTTTTAACTTTTCTGATGTTGGCGTTTTTAGGCGCCATTTATTTTTTAATTAGAATTTTTATGGTAAACGTCGAATTATACAAATTTCACTGAATTTTTCAATGAACTAATAGAAAAAAGATCTTACAGGATCATTTTTCTGCAAATTGAATGCAAACGGAGGAAAATATTGAAGATGCGAGCTGAATCTGTTTGATATGGTGCGGCTACTAAACATTGGTATGTTATTCGACTGGGATGAGTTAGCAGATGACTTCTGACTCGGATGCGAGAGCTAGTTCGAGTACTAAAAAGGCATGTTTGAAACGGAATAACGGATGGATAAGAAAGAGTAAGTACGATTACATTGAAATTACATTAAATTTTGAATTCGCAATTTTAAAATGATGTAATTAAAATATTCTAAAAATCTCATTTGCATTTTTGCTCCAATATACAAATGTATCCGTTAATATTTCTGTAAATATTAAGCTTAATTGGTAAATTTCGATTACATTTTTGTACCTTCTTACACAAGAATGTGGATTGGTGTATATTCAATTTTGTGACTTCCTGCATCTATTCGGACTGATCGAAGTTAAAAACACACAGAACTAAATTGGAGGCGAAAAATAATGTATTATATTTAAGGCGTAAAGTGTGAGTTATTGCGCTTGCATGCATGTAAAAGTAAGTACCAATAAGATGTCAGACCTTTATCAAATTTTGAAATGCATTTGTCGATTTTAGATGCTAAAACGATGGAACAAACTCTATTTGTCTACACTGATGCATTTTTTAATTCTTTTACACATGCAAAAGTGCATGGTCAATGTCTGAACGGCGTTAGTTCCAAATTTGACGTAGAATTTTCATTCAAAATGTGTATATTAAACATTAATTTCCAGCTCTTTCGATTTTGTTATCGCGTTAACTTGTAGTCTGGTAGCAGAAAATAATTCTTCAAAATGGAATTTTTTAAAGAAAAATAAAATTTTAAAATTTATGAAAGACAAATTTAATTAAATGAGTTTAAAATGATGAAAGATAAATTTGAAAATTTATTTCGGTAGACACATGTCAAATTATGTCCAAATTAGCCCTTTCTGTAAAATTTCTTGGGTCAAAGAAATGTATAAAATTTCAATCTTTGATAAAATCTTTGGACCTTCTTATAAAATTCGAATATTAATAATCCCCGTTGCCTTGAAATGGAACCCAGCACATAAATTAAACATAATCTCGAAATTATCAGACTCAATAATCTGTTGTTGGTCAAACGGAAGAATTCTTATTCGTTCTTACCGAATAAGAAAATCACACAGAGTCCAAACTTTATATCATGATAGTATTTTTGGAGTCAGAGTGCACAGATATTCCATGATGGAAAAGGCACAAGAGTATAATTCCAATATCTAAATAATAAATGAATTTTGGATAAAATAAACATAAAATAAAATCATTTAAAATTGGCAAAATTGTGATTATTGGAATCCTTATTTAAAATTCAAAGCGATGTAAAGGATAATTTTGTGTAATAATAAAACACTTCAGCTATTAAAGAAAATCTGAATTCTGAATAATTTATAATTCCTTTTTCTATGAGCTTATCCAAATTTCCCAATCACATTTTGTCAGTCCAACGATCTACTCTATATATCTTTTCAAAAGATTTTTTAATCCTCTGTCATAGCATAGATAGTATACATGACTATAAATTATGTTGATACTTCATTGGGAAAAAATATTTAATAATAGCAACCACTTTTAAAGTTTGTACTTCGATATGAAGTGATATTTATTGAATTTAAAATTGTTAATAGAATGCTTTAGCGTATATAGTAAAACGCTGAAAATTTTCTCCAGTTTGCGATATTTTTTTTCTTTTCAGTCCCAGCGTCCTACAGTTTCAAGATAAACTGGGATTCGAAGTGTTCATCCGTTCAAGAGTCCACTCTAGACACTTTGATTTCAGCCCTATCTAATTTGTGTAAAGAGGCAGGGGGACATGCGAGCTGGTGCCCTTAAATTTCAGGGGTGAATGCAGCTAGCCAGTAAAAAACATCTGATGTATGGTGTAAAGATACGTCTGTTTACCAAAGATCGAAATTTACAGTGGAAATCGCGATAAGTAAGATCACTGGATATTGGATTATTAGAGGACTCATATAGTCTTAATATTAATTACGAATAATTAGATTTAATATTTAGGTAAGTGTAATGTATTTTTAAAATTGAAAAATTAATATATGAAAAATAATTGCCAAATTATTAACTACAAGATTTTTTTGTTGGAAATAATTTCTTTAAGGATGAGGGGAAATTCAATACCCAATTAAGTTTATTAGGCTATTTTGCATAAATGTTTTTATACGAGTTTAGAAATTGATTTCTAGCTAATCTTTGACGCACCCCTTCCCGTCCTTCTTAACAAATTTTCGACTATTGCCGTTCCTTTTTCTTGAATTTGCCATTACCCTATCGCTTCCGCGTTGAACTTGGATTACATTTAATTTTTCTCTTTGATATTCACAACAAAAACATATTCATTTTAACTAAACAAATACATATTCATTCAGTTAATAAAAACAATAGAAAACGAAATGAAAGCCGCTTATTAAATTATTCAGTTTTGATTTGGGGAACAAATTGTATTCTATAAAAGCAATCGGCCTTAAGACCAAGACACTTCAGACCCTGTTGAAAACATATCCAGAAATACATATATGGTAGGACCAAGGTTATTATGTTTATTTTAGATTGTAAAAAAAGGATTAAAAATAAAACTTGGAAAGTAGCAGATTGTACCGGGTGTCTAAAAAATTTCCGTACTCCAAATTAAAAAAATCATTGCCCATGATTTTTTTCAAGTATATTAAATTCTGCCATATGAGTAATGAAACCATGGACATGCTTGAAGCCTTTTTTCGGCGATCGATTTATCTCAAAAAATCTTTGTCCGCCTCTATCCCCTCATCTCACCATCCCGGACTTTTTTCTGTGGGGATATTTAAAGGACAAAGTTTATGAAGGTGATCCTCAAACAATAGATGATTTGAAAATCGCAATTATCCAAAGGATGCAAGAAATCACTCCTAGCATGTTAAAACGCATTTCGAAAAACATGCGCAAAAGAGTTCAGCTTTGTCTCCAAGAAAGGAGTGGACATTTTGAATATTTATTACAAATGTAAGTTCAGTATTTTTTTCTTAGTTATTTTAAAAGTGCTTTTTATCATTGGCATAAAAATAATTCTTTTTAAACCTGTTGTTTTTGTAAAATTCACAAATCCTCAGTACGGGAACTTTTTGGACACCCGGTATAATTGAAAGTTTCAGCTATATCGAATGGAACTGCATAATTATTTGTTACTAAAATGCTAATTTTCCGGTTCTAGTTGATCTCGGAGGATAAACGCAACATTAAAAATGAATAATGCAAGTTCCAAGAGTTACAATAAGACCTTTGGGGGATCTTTCAATTCTTTTTTGTTAGAATCCGTATTCTTATTAGATGACAATTCTGGAAATACGCAATATTTCTTCTACAAATAGATTTAATCCGTAGTTTCGTGTATTTAGCGCATCCAATTCCGACAACTGAATTTTTGTTTTAAAATTACGAGTAAATTTCTCAATTAGAAACTTTTTAAAGTATTTATGATCTCTAATAAGAACATTTAATTTCAAGAATTTAAGAACAATGTTTGTTGGTAATCATTAATTTGAGATTTCGCTCTGGAAGCTTCTCGATTTGGATCAGTTAAGCTCTTACGTGGTAGAAATTCGTTTTTAAACTACGCAGTAATCTTACTTTTTGTCATCCTCTTTTATAAAATTGGAAACTAAATGAATAGTTTACGTTTAATAAAGAATAACATACAAGTATAAATGTGCTAAACAGCTAAACATGAGCAGGTTTTTCCATTCTCAAGGTCACTTTTTCTTGTGTCAACTGGCAAGCCCAAAGTGAAAGGATTGTCATAAAAAAAACTTATGTTGCCATCTTTTTAACAAAAGCTCCAATTTAAAAAATAAATCGACTATTAATGCAAATTAAACATATAAAGATGTGATTTTCAGCAACTGTCTGTATGAATATGAAATGCGATATTTTATAAAGTAAATACAAAGAAAAGATTATGATCTTTCACAATATCTGTATTATTAATGAATCAGTTTTAGTTAAGGTAAATTAGGTTTAATATGTATTACTTCAATTTAAGTATCAATGGCTAAATTGTAAATCTTTTATAATAGAAATAAATGCAGTAAAATGGTCTAAAAGAAATAAATTATATGCAACAAATCAATAAATATTCTAATAATGGCTTTTATATAGATCGTTGGTTCTGGGATATTTAACATAATTGTCATTAATCTGTGAATCCTAATTCTTGTGACGCCTTGATTAATGCTTGTGTATTTCAAATAAAGAGTTGCACTCCAATCAATTAAATCAATTTCTAAAATGGATTGATTTATAAATATTAAAATATTATTCAATAAAAACAAAGGAACAATTTTAGATCACTTCATCGGATGTCTCAAGGATGAAATTCCAATTATCAACCAGGACTTCTCAAGAAAGATTTGAATAGGATTGTGAAAACGTTGATAGTTCTAAACTTTTCTATTCATGGTATGCGTTCATGGGAAAAATTCTTTTATCGGCCCGTTGCAAAAAAAAATTAATTAATTCTTGCAACAAATTAAAGAAAGGAAATTGAAATTTACAACACGTGTCTGTATCAAATAAAATAGATTTGAAATGTGGTATCTTCTTTAAAAAAAGATGAAAGAGCGTAAAAGTTTTCTGCGACGTTTTAAAAATGTATTAATTCAATAATTCAGTCTTATTTAAGGCATGCATAGTTTTATATATATTGAGTATCAGCTCTATTCAGGGACCAAAAGCTAATTTCTAAAAGTTAATTAAGTGGTGCATATATCTGAAAAGATAATGGTCGAAATGAAGTTATTTTTATTTAATTTGAGTCAGCGAATGGTACATTGAATTATGAATTTTGAATTTTTACGTAGTCCCTGTGAATAATATTTAACAAAACATTCCCGAGACACTAATATTTTAAATAAAAGGAGTTACACTCCAACAAACTAAATTAGGCTCTCAAACTGCCAATTTAGTAATATTTGAATATCTACATTCGATAAAAACTGGCGATATTAAATGACAAGCGATTATCTCGAAGATAACACACAGAGCATCCAGTAGTCTGAATGGTTTAAAATGATAAAAATGTTGCTCCAAATAATTCTAATTTAATTTTTATAAATTTATCACATTTTATAGCAAAGGATAGTAATTTACTCATTCAAAAGTTGCAGTGTCAAGACGAAACGTATGTATACTATTTAGATTTCAGAATTCTTTTAAGTATATTTATAGACAAAATCATATATATATATATATATATTGTTACAAGCGGGCGAGCGGCACGAAAACTCGCCAAAGATGGCGACGTTGGCGAGGAGCCTCGCGCCAGCTTGATTGGTTTGGCGAAAGGAATAGTCTAGTAGCCGCTAGATTGTGCGCGATGTTTTGAGAATTTTCACGAGATTCAGGTGCACGCGCTTTTCGGCTATATAAGGACGAATAGCCGGAGCGAGTAGTTAGTTCCTCTACCATCGTCAGTCATACTCGGACCTTCCCTGTAGCCAGGACGACTTCATTCCAGGACCACTGGGCTCGCCCTGCTTCGCAGGGTGGCACCCAGAGTTTCTCTCCACTTTCTCAGTCTTTTTCGTAATTGATCACGTCAGTAGCTGAATGCAATGAGGAAGCATTTTATCATGACTGGGGATAAGCCCCTACCGGGGCTAGATGCCCCAATAATCCAACCACTAGCGAGTAGTTAGTTGAGAGTTTGCTCTGAAATAAAAAGCGTCTCGCTGGAGTAAAGGATTTGTGAGCTGTATTTGCGTTTGCTGTTAACGCTGTGTTATTGAGCTCGCTGTGAATTACTGTTGCTGTGCTATACTATAGCTGTTTTGCAAACGGTGTTTATTGTGCGTAAGACTTGTATTTACGCTGTAAGTGACTGATTATTGCTGGATTGTGTTTATCTGAAATTGTTACTTTATCAATTATCCTGTAAATAGCTCTAAATAAATTTGTTTGTGCTGTCCTCATACAAAGTCCATTCAATCCGATCCCGCTACGCTAAAAACGTAATATAATATATATATATATATATTATGTATATATATGTATATATATGTATATGTATATATATGTATGTGTATGTGTGTGTGTGTGTCATTTAAATCCTTATGGGAAAAAAACTACAGAACAGAACGCCGTCTCATACCCCCGTATCTGTGACCATTCTGGTCACTTCACGGTTTGGTGGGCATGTTACAGGAATTCTTTTTAATTAATAAGAGATATACAGTAAGAAAAATGAAATAAAAACAAAACTATTTACAGAATTTACAAGAAAATTAGATGATAATGAGAAAAGTTTACAGATATTTTCTTCTTTGAAAAATGGTTTGACACTATTATAAGCTGCAATTTAACATGAATTATGATGCTAGTGTATAATAGGAAACTGCTGGTTTTTATCCTCAGTCTTTTTCAGTATGAAACTTGTTGAGGACTAGGAAGGTCAGAACAGAACTATTTCCACTTATGAATTTAATTATGTGATAAATTTTTTGCCTGGATAGACGGTTGCTGGCGACTCTTCTCAGCCATTCCAGTTCATGGCTAGGTGATGGTTTCTTCATATGCCAAGAGATTGGAAGAATACATTCCATGGCATAATGAAGTGCCGTGCCAGTCCTATCACTCTCAGACAGGTTGCACTGGTCACTCTCAGACAGGTTGAACCTTTTAAGATAGGCAGGAAAAGGGCCGTATTCCGAGAAGAAAATAATATCCTCTCTGATCCAGTTTGTAGGATAAAGATTGACTGAAGGCAGAATATTGAAGACTTTCCTGCCTGTGTCACCGTTGCTCCAATATCCTTGTCATTCTTCCAGCATGCCTTTCCGGAGCAGGGCTTTTATATATGGTTTGGGAAGTTTTGTTTTTATATAATTTTGTCCATTTCGAGTTGCATCCTTTGCTAGTTGGTCTGCTCTTTCGTTGCCTAAATTTCCTGCATGCTTTTTAACCCTTGAAATCTGTATTGTTGGTTTTGTAAGCAAGATACCAAAAATTTCTCTAGATATTTGGTTTGTACTCTTTGGATTAGAAGATGCCATGATGCTAGCTCTATTGTCGACATGTATTTTAAAAGTGTTGTTGTTTGCGAACTGTGATGCATATTTTACTGCTTCATGTAGTGCAGTAAGTTCAGCTTGAAAAACGGTATTATTGTCATTAAGTTTGGCAGACCATTGGTAGGACCAGGAATCATTTATCAGGACACAAAACGCAGCTCCAACTCCATGTTATGTTTTTGAGCCATCTGTGAAGATGTTGATAGTGCTCATTTGAGATATAATTATTCCTTCTTCCCATGAGATTTGGGTGGGATTGAGATGCTGTGAGGGGTGAGTTGACCAGCCAGTTGCTTTCACCTCTAGCTCTTCTGGTTGAATCTCTGTTATGTTGTTCGCAAGAGGAATTCTTAAACGATATATTGATGTTAATCTGGCTTCAAACTGTAATTGCAAGTTTAGGGGCGGGATGCCGAGAATGGTTGGTAGAGCTGATGATGGAGTTGTGCGATATGCACCAGAAATGTAGAGAAGAAAGGGTCTTTGAATGGAGATGAGTTTCTTTTTCATTCTGTAAGTTGGGCTTAGACACCCTCTGAGGAGCCATGGGCGAGCATTCTCTCAACCACTGTCTTATAGAGAACTCTCCTGTGTTTCTGAGAGATTCCCCATGTGTTGCCAGCGATTCTTTTGAGACTGGTGCATTTTAAGGACCTTTTCTCCTTGTTTTTCTATATGTTCCAGCCAGTTTAATTGATCATCAACATGAATTCCTAGATATTTGAAAGATTTAGATCTCTTTATGTCTCCATTCCAAGTGACTCTGGGGCCTCTCGCAATTTTACTGAACAAAATATGGGCTGTTTTTTCCGTGGATATGGATAGTTGGTTATTAGAGCACCAGGCATTAAATTGGGCTATTGCAAGTTGGGTTTCTCTTTCAAGGCTGTTTTTTTGTGTTCGCTTCGATAACTATTACAAAATCATCTGCAAAGGCTCGGATATGAACATTTTCTGGCCAGACCTGCTTGAGAATTTCAGTGGGTAAGAGGTTCCACGGAGCTGCACCACTGCATGATCCTTGAGGGCAACCTTGTTTCTGATCTTTCATAGCTCTGCCTTCTGGAGTCAATAGGGTCACTTTCCTGTTTTCGAGGAGGCTGTGAAAGAGTATTGATGTTTAATGGACAGGTGCTGGCATCCAGACTCTTAAGGATTGCTTTGTGTTGCAAGTTGTCAAATGCTCCTTTTATATGAATAGAGAGCACTAAGACATACTTCCCTTCTCTTTTTGCAGCTGGAATTTTCTTTATTAGCTCATGTATGGCTGAATCTACTTATTTTTCTTCGCGAAACCCATATTGATGTTCACTTAGGCTATTAATGGTCTCAAGATGGTAAGTTAACCTTTGCGTCATCAATTTCTCCAGCACTGTCCCGATTGTTGGCAGGAGAGAAATGGGTCGATAAGAAGCTGGCAGTCTCTGGTCTTTTCCTTGTTTCTGGAATAAAATGTTTCCTATTTTCAAGGAATCTGGGAAGCAATTTAAATCCAAGCACTTATTAAGGAAAAATTAGAAAAATATTATGAAAGCGCTTGTGGATTATTTTAATGAGAAGGTTGTCGATTCCATCAATACCGGGAGCTTTACCTGAAGGAAGGTGGTCTATTACCATTGAAATTTCTTGGAGGGAAAATGGAGAGTCAAGTGGCTGCGTCGAATTGTTTAAGTGATAATTAGTTGAAATAGCAGGAAATGGAAAAATGTAATCCAGGATGGTTTGAGCTGCTTCTTTCAGACTTCCTTTCGGGTCACTATTTATCAGGTATGGTATCTGTGATGGAAAAACTGATTTTCGAAAAGCAGCTTTGTAATGCTTTCCATATGGGTTGGAGGTAGTACTTCAGAAATTTCTCCAGCCCGTATTTTTTGCTTGTTTAATATGCTTTTTGTACTCTGTTTTTTCCTTCTTGAAGATCTGGTATCTCCACTGCTTTTCAATTTCTAGTGATCTTTGTGCTCTCTTTCTTAATGCTCTTACTTTCTTTTTATGTTCTTCTAACTTCTCTGTCCACCAGTTTGGTTTTGTTTGTAACAGCTGTTTTTTAATTTTGAAGGTTTTATTGCAAGCGTTAATAATAGAATTTTGAAATGCTATTGTGGCATCATTTAGTTCTCTGGAGTTTCTGGCTGTTGCTATTTTATATTCTAAGTAATAAATATCCTTACCAAGAATATTGAGATATCTAGGATGGTTCCCATGACGTGTCTTGTATCTTTTGTAGAATTGGATAGCTATAGTGGAGGCTATTGTTGTTTGTATATTTGTGGTCATTTAAGAAAATATCATCCAGTACCTCCCATTTAATGGAAGTGTCTATAACAGATTGGGAACATAAGGTCATATTTGGCCAGCCAACGCTGTTATTTCTTTGAAAAGTTGGTGGGGCGTCTGATTTGTTCAAAATAAATAAATTATTTGCTAAGATAAAATCCAAGATTTCATTGCCTCTGTTGTCATCGGACTTGTACCCCCAAAGGGTGTTGTTTCCATTGAGGTCTGCACCAATGATTATCTTTTCCTCAAGCAGGCTGGTAAGGATCTCTTGAATTTCTTGAAGAGTTATGCGGACATCATGTGCTGGTGAGGAGTAGGCAGAAATTATTGTGATGGGATATGAGGATGTTTGAATTTTTAAGGCTACCATGTTGACTTTTGTTGCCAATAAAGCAGATTTTAATTGGGCTGACGGGATGATAATTGCAGCTTTCTGATTTGTGGAGCTTAACGTTTTCCATGTTTTTGGAATTCCGGGGATTTCATTATTATAATGGTATTGTTCTTGCACAAGAATGATATCCGGCTTAATCGTGCTTGCTGTCAAATAAAGCTGGTTTGTTGATGCTTTAGCTCTTGCCAAATTTATTTGGAGTACTTTTAGTGGGTCTTGAATAGAAGCTGTCGCAATGTTGAAGGGAAAAGAATTTTCGAAATTATTACGATCCATACTAATAATAGTCCCTTGATTTTTTTTTATTGGCTGCTACTTCTTTTTGGTAGCAGGGGCATTGATTGCCGATGGCTCTGTGCCTCACACTGAAGCTAGTACCGCTCAGTCTGTTGCTTTCGGAGCAGTTAATGCAGGTGGAATCCTCACTTCTGCAGCTTTTGCTATTGTGTCTATAGCCACAACAACCACAAAATGGCGTGGTGAACTTGCACTCTTTTGAAAAGGCTGTGTGACCGTAGGCTTGACTTGATATGAAAGAATTCTTCCATCTGGTACATGGACTAGTTTATAGAAATCTTTTTAAGTTGTCTAAGCTTATGAAGAACTTAACCAGGAGTTTCCAGAATCCATTGACTTGCTCCTTCTCTGCGATCTTTCATTTTGAATCGGAGTCGCAGATCTTCTTGCATGTTAGTGTAAGTTTTCAAAGCCGTTTGGACGTCTTTATTTGTAGTGTCGTTGGGAAGGTCGTAAATAATTAGACTTGGGAATCTTTTCCCTGGCAATCTTACAGATATATTCTTTTTAAGAGAATCATTGGATTCGATTGTCTTCTTCAATTTGTTAAATTCCAGCTCTTTGTCGCACACTATAGCCAACCCGTTATTTTGAAATTTTCTCACCGCCCTAATCTTGAAACTGACCCCACCCTCCTTCAATTCTTCTCTTAAAATTGATTTAATGGTTTTGCCGTTCTCTTCTGTTGGATAGAGAAGCATTGTTGGTTTCTTTTTCCGATTTTTTAATGTGGCTACGTCTGCATAGGAAGGCTTCTTTATGGTGTTTGCTTATAACTGCTTATCTAGAAGTGATTTTTCCTTAGTGATTCCATGTCCCTTCTCCTTTTCCTTTATGGGCGTTTGAGAGGTTGTTGTCTGGGTTGCGACTTCTATACCCTTTTCCTTCTTATTCATTATCGAGATTTTATCCTGTAAAATGTCTAGGATTTGGTTAGCTTCCATTTTGATGGATACTGGTAAATGGGAACGCATGCCATCTGATGGGCGGCTGTTGATTAAACTTCGTAACCTCTGACAAAGCTCTTTTATTGGAGTGCTTTTATCGCTAATTGGAATATCTTCCATAATATTTATTGTTGTTATAATTATGGAAGTAGAGGATCTGGTTCTTCTAAGTCGTAATATACCGAAGACAGCATCAGGCTCTGGGTCTAACATCATAGGTGATTGATCTGCCATTACTTCCATTGTTATTTGAAACTAAACGACTTTTTTTAAAATAAAAAGTATATATATATATATATTATTAAGATCTGGGCAAATAACTGTTGCAAAATCTATTCAGAAAGGCTACTGGGGCAGTTATTCCCCTTTTATCCGACCAAGTGTGTGCTATGAAATACAGGTCTGTGAATCGCCTTGGTACAGCTATTAAGTAACTTATAATGAAATAATGTGCGGGAAATAAATTTCCTCCTACTCATTGTTTACAAGCAAATATATAATTTTTAGATTACCGTTTCTCTTCGAAGAAATTAGAACTGTGAAAAGGAACCAGATTGAAAATTTTGATATTGTGGGAGAGATCAATAGCACTGGAAACCCGTAATTGTGGAAAGGAATTAGGCAACTGAAAATAATTGCATGAAATATTTAAATAAACTTGGGCTTCAATATTATCACAGCTAACGGTAAAAAAAAATAGAAAATAACAAGTATGAGATAAAAAAAATAACACGGCAGATTAAACAAAAAATGAAATACTTAAAAATCCTAAAAAGAAAAACTGTGAGAGCTTTTGGTAATAAGAAAACTTAATTTTGATAATATTGGGAAAAAAAATTCCCTATTATAAACTTAGGTAGCTTTTAATAAAATATTAATATTTAATCGAATAAGAAAAAACATATCAATCAGGCAAAATAATTGTACTAAAAAGAAAGAGGAGAAAAATGATTTGTAAAACCGTATGTAAATTGAGTTGCAAAAAATAAAGTAAAATAAATAAAGCCATTATTTAGTATGTGTATTTATATAAATCACATTTTAAAATATGGAGACAAAAAAATACCTTCTCTATTTCTACTATCAATATTATTTTCCCCCACAATTGGCTGAAAGAATTCTAGCACCTGGCTGAGTAATTTATTATTAAGCAACAACAAAACGTTATAAACAAAACCTGAAAACCAAAAACTGAAGTCAGATTTGTTTCTGGCATTTCACATGTATATAAACATACTTAAGAATAGCAAAATGATGCTCCTATTTACATTATTTAGCAATAAAT
>JAOUZG010010811.1:0-16677 GCA_026289955.1 Argiope argentata
GTTTATTCATTTGTTAATACTCGTATTGGTTTATTCATTTGTTAATATTTTTTTATTAATATAGTGGTTAATAATATCATTGTTTTATTCATCGATTAACACGCTCATTGTTTTATTCATCAGGTAATACTCCCATTGATTTATTCATTGGTTAATATTTTGATTGGTTTATTCCTCGGTTAATACTCCCATTGATTTTTTAATTGATTAATATTTTCATTGGTTAACAATTTGATTGGTTTATTCTTCAGTTAATACTCCCATTGATTTTTAATCGGTTAATATTTTCATTGTGTTTTTCATTGGTTAATGATCTCATTGGTTTATTCATCGGGTAATACTCACATTGGTTTATTCATCGATTAATACTCTCTTTGGTTTATTCATCGGTTAATACTTCCCATTGGTTAATATTCTTATTGGTTTATTCCTTGGTTAATATTCGCGTTGGTTTATTAATTTTTTAAACTTTCATTAGTATGAAAATCATTAGAAAATAATATTTACAGTTTCTTTCGAACTTCTATGCTTTTATCATTCTTGTTTACTTTCATAACAATAAATTCATTAGAAAATAAGCTCTGTGATTTCTTTCAAGCCCTTATAGATTACCCACATTAAAAATAAATTAATAAATAAATAAAAATTATATATATATTTCGAACTATCATGGATTTACCCATTTTTTTGCCAATAAATTAATTAGAAAATAAGATCTGTAATTTCTTCCAAATCCTTATGGGTTACCACATATGCTATAAATTCACAAACAAATATTGTCTTAAGTTCATTAAGGACGTTCCTAAGCTTACCCCTTTTTGTTTACTTCATTGCCAATAAATTTATTGGTAAATAAGATTTGAAATTTTCCTCTTATGGGCGTCCCACATTGGCAATAAATTCACAAACAAATATTGTCTATAGTTGCTTTGGAACTCTCATGGGCTTACCCATTCTTGTTTATTCTCATTCGCAATAAAATCATTAGAAAATAAGGTAGGTAGTTTCTTTCAAACATTTATGGGCTATCTATATTGGAAATAAATTTATAAACAAATATAATCGATAGTTTTTTTTTTTGAACTTAAATATTCTTGCTTACCTTATTGGCAAAAATTTCATAAGGTCCCTAATTTCTTTAAAACCCTCATGGAGCACCAATAATGGCAATAAATTTATAAATAAGGTCCATAGTACTCTAACTCTCATGAACTTACCCATTTATATTTACCTCAATGATAATAAATTCACAAAAAAATAAAATTTTTAATTTATTTCAAACTTTTATAGACTGATTCATTCTTGTTTTATTTAATTAGGGATAAATGATATGGCACAAATGGACAGTAGAATAAACCTTTCTTTTGGTGATGAAATGGCTGATAGTTTCACTCATAAGAGTATTACAGTAAAGGGTACAGTAAGTACAGTAAGAGTATTACAGTCAGTTGTAGTTATTTCTAGAGGAGAAATAACTTTTTTTAATATCTCACTTTTAAGATAAATATCACCAATTAGTTAAAATCAAACCAGTTTCATCCACCTTGCACAAATGGACGATAGAATAAAACTCTATTTTAGTAATGAAAGGATAAACAGATTAGCCCATAACAGTATTACATAAAGTAGTAATTGATCATTAGACCAGAGATAAGTTTTTTAATACATCACTTTCAAAATAAATTACTTCATCTATCGGAAAATCTACCAGTTTCATCCATTTTACTGAAATATACAGTAGCATAAATATTTTTGATGATGAAAGAACTGATAAATTAGCCCATAATAAAATTAAAATAATAAATTATTAGTATTTATTGCTAGTTAAACAAGAAATAATATCTTTTAATATCTCACTTTTAAGATAAATATCTCCAACCATCTGAATATCCACTACTTTCATCCACTTTACGCAGACGGACAGTGGAATAGAACTCTCTTTTGGTGATAAAAAGATGGTGAGATTCGCCAATGATGTTACTAATGAATTATGTTACACTAATGAATTATTAGTAGTTGTTGCTCTGATTTGAAGAGAAATAAATTCTTATAATATCTCACTTTTAAGATAAATATTTTCAACCATCTGAATAATCCACTTTGCCCAAATGAATTGAAGAATACAACTCTCTTTTAGTGATTAAATGACTGATAGATTGGCCCATTAGAGTATTACAGAAATTAGTAGTAATTATTGCTCATTAGATGAAGGATAAATTCTTCAAATATCTCACTTTTAAGATTTTAATATCTCCAACCCTCTGAATATCCACAAGTTTCTCCACTTTAAAATTTTACTGCATTGCGGAAAATACATAAATTTCAATTTCGTGATACGTTGAAAACGTAATTAGAAAAAGCGATTAGTTTTTACTCCATTTTTTTCTCTCCCTCCCCCCTTTTATTCTTTGTTCTAATCTAAATTTCAATGTACCCACTCCGACCTCACAGAGCCCTCATCCGACCTCATTATATGGGAAAAATTCCCGCCTAATTTAGACGTTCGCATAACTTGAGGTATAATTAATTCTCGAGAATGAATAATTAAAAGAAATCTCGCCGTCTTGCATGCTATTGTTAACAATGATTGGAAGAAATCGGCACACGGGGAACAAGCCTCTAACTGAATAAATGAATTGCATTATTGTAAGATGATTGAGGAAGAGAATGCAGGTGGTGTGTGGAGTTGAGGAGTAAGGAGAAAAAAAATCGTCTGTCGTAATTGCGTGCTCAAAATTCGAATATGGTTTTTTTTCTCCTTCTTCTATATTCTTTTTTATTCTTACGTCCGTGAGAGTTCTTGTGCAAATTTTTTCTTAAAGAAATATATTTTTTTAATTATCAAAATAGAAGATGTGGTAAAGAACAAAAACGGTGAAATTGCATTTGAACAGGTTTTTGTGAATTTCTGTAATTCTTTTTTTAAAAATTATTTATTGGTTTGTATGTTGATATTCGGCATATGCAATATAATTTATTTATTATTTTATTCGCAAAAGCAAAATATTTTAGAATGAATGTAAAGAAATAATAATAACTTTAAAAAGTAATTATTTAATTGCTATTTAAATGAATAATTTGATTTTTATCAAGTTTTTATTGACGTTAATGATATTTATCTACTTATTAACGAAAATTATAAAGACTAAAAGATTATAAACGGGTGATAAAAGATTTATAATTGCCCCCATTCGTGCAGTATAGAGTTGGCAACCCTATTAAAAAATCATTGGACAGTACAGTTGATAATTTGAGGTTAGTATAACTGGAGCAAAATGTTTTCATTGTTGAACATTGTCTCAAAAAATAATGAATGTCTAGAAGCCATAGTACAAAAATTTGAGAATTGTCCCCCTAGATCTTGCCAATTAACACCGCTGGATATTTTTTTGTGGGCTTATTTGAATGAAAAGTCTATGTCAACAAGCACGTTTGCTTTGAAGAAGGAATTTCTTCACTGCATGAACGAAATCAAACCATACACATTTAAGCAAAATGGCCATGGAAGATTCCGACAAAATAGTGCGTATGTTCCAGCAAAGCCGTGGAAGATAATTGCCCTACGTACTATTCTATACATAACCTTATCCTGCGTACTTTACAATTCAATAGAAAAATAGCAATTTAAAATTGTATTAAAAGTTTTTTATTTTATTTAACTCAAATATTGCGTTAATATGTTGCCACATTGTGTAGCACTCCATTTTTCATAACCCTAAACTATCAGCTGTCAAATGAATATTTAATAGGGTTTTTAGCACTTAACTACATGAATTGTGGTAAATTCTTGAAGAATGAAAAACATGAATGGTGGTAAATCTTGCATTAATTTTGGGATACCCTTCATAAAATGTATTTGCAATTTTAAGGTATGCAATCATTTTTCCTTCATGCCTTGGGGTATAGATATATCTTGAACTTGCTTATGACCTTGATTTTATCAGTGAAATGAAACAATTTATATTGTATTAAGAACTACAGACATGTGTACAAACACTCAATATTCTTCTTTATTATCATGTCAGAACATGATGTTGTTTTGAGGATGAAATGTTTGGCATCAACAAAATTCCGCAGGTGAATAATAAAAATTTTATCATATGCACGAGCATCTTAAATATCACCTTTTAAAAACGTTTTTGCCTTGACATTTGCAAAAGCTATGATTAAAAAATGAGTTAATTACAACCACAAATACAGCCTAGAAAAATGTCATTTTGAGCATGTGATTATATGAAATGAAATAAATAGGAAATGTGATATTTTTTAAAACAATAAACGCGAGACAAAGTTCTTTTGGATCGTTTGCAATACTAAAGTGGCTCATTCAATGAAGCGATTAAAATGAAATCTTGCATATTTCAAAGTATCATGTTTAAACATAATTTCTTGAACGGCCAAGTTAAATTATATTTTTATTCCTTTTAACTGTTTCATTTGAATGAGTCACTTTAGTATTGCAAACGATAAAAAAAACTTTGTCTCGCATTTATTGTTTCGTAAAATATCCCATTTCCTATTTGTTTCATTTCATATAATCACATGCTCAAAAAGAAATTTTTCTAGGTTTTATTTGCTTTAGTCATTAACTTATTTTTCTAAAAAAAAAAAATCTGAGCGTTTGAAAATATGATGAAAACACGCTCGTAAAAGCTGAATTTTTGAAATGCTCGTGTAGATGCTAAAATTTCAATTTTTTGGTTACGGATTTTTGTCGACAAACCTCATTCCCATAATAACATTGTGTTCTGACATGATAATAAAACATAATTTAACATGCGCGAGCACGTGGTGCTTGACCGTCCTAGAAATTATGTTCTGACATGATACATTGAAATATCCATAGTAGATTTCGTTTTAATCTTTTATTAATAGATATAATTTAAAATTTCCGTAGTAAATAATTTCAAAATACAACAATAGCGCTTCTTCATTCTTCAGTTCAAAATTCACTTACTCCTGTTGACCTCAATTTAATATCCGACCAAGTTCCTACCATTCCCTACACGAGTAGAGGACTGCCCTTCATCTGAGGTAAATGTCCATCAGTTAATCCTTTAAACCTTCCTTCAAGAGAGAGACGGAAAAGTTTCACTTAAGGTTTCTGCTAAAGGTAAGGGAGGTAGAACAGTGTCACGTGATTTATGGGGAGTCAGGGTCAGGTCTGCGTTGTCCTTCCCTCAGAGGGAGGAGGGGATTGTCCTTCCGTGTGAAACTTTACTTAATCAGGGGCGAGTTTTGAAATTAAAGCAAAAGTTTTGTCTCGTCGCGGATTGGACGCAGGCAGGTGAATTGTGCAGTAGGTAAAACGAGAAGTTTTGTGACGGTTTATTAAGTAGAGAAACGGATTTTACTGTTAGGTAAATGAAATTAAAATTCTTTGAATAAGTTGAGATCTCGTGTTCCAAGTCTCACCTTAACTGCTTGTCTCTGTTCAGGGGTAATTCGCGGAATAAGGTGACACAGGTCTTTTAAGTTACTTTGAAAGTCAATAATTTCGAAATAAAGGGAGATAAAAGCTGCAAAAATGATAAAGACATTTTTGTCTCAATTCTATAAAATATAATTAGGAACCTGAAGTTAAATTAGAGATCCACATACTTCTTCAGTATTAATTAATATCCTGTTACTTGTATTCATGCAAACTAAAAAATGATGCTTAGTGTCTGGAACTAACGTTAAACCTCATGAATGGAGAATGACTTGTTTAACATCAGTAAAGTTTTACTCATCCATTCTTCTATCAATATTGTAAAGAAGTTGTAAAAGTTCCCTCCCTTTCTAAGAGACACATGTTGGAACATTATTATATCTGGTCAGCTGTAGGACGATTCCTTTCTTTGTGACCACTGTTGTGATTTCTCTCCTGTAGTGTCACCATCTGGACGTGAATAGAGTCTAGATAATAGACCAACCATGCGGTTTTCAGCCCTTTGAAGAAGGGAACCGTGTCAAAACCCCAGTTGTAACTATACTGCTATGGGACCACCCGAAGTTGAATAAAGTTCAGATAATGAACCGCACATGCTTTTTAGGGCTCTTTGAAGAAAGATGTATTAAAACCTCCAAATGTGAATATTTTCCTATTGTGGGGGGCCAGATAAGAGGGTGGATGACTTGAAAATATTCTCACAGTTAACTGCTGACCACTGGGAATATTTCTGAAGAATTATTGGATGATCGGCATCTCCAGCGCACCAATGTGAGCCTGAGAGGCGGAGTTTGACCGAGGTTAAAATGGAAGGTTTTGAAAGGAAGAGGCGACGAGATGAGAAGAGCTGAGATCTGAGGAGCTGAGCTGAGCTGAAGAGCTGGACAGATGAAGAGATACCCCATGATCTCGAGCTTCTTGATTAAATATCTACTAGAAGTAAATCCGTAGATATCTTGAACTACCAGCAGTATCCGGATACGCTAACAGCCTGTTAGGTTCATTTTATTAGTCCTAGGACTGTTAATCCAGATGTAAATATTTCCCAGCATATAAACCTAGATGTTGTTTTTATTGTATATATATCTCTAAATAAAACATTTGTGTTTAAAAGCTACCCGCTTATTTGATCGACCAGGATCAAGTCATTACAGTATGGTATCTCCATCCAAAGAAACAAGAGTCCACATCTCTTTTCAGCACTAATTAATATTTCCGTTACTTATATCTAAACAAACCATCAGAAATGTTACCTAATGTTTGAAACTAATAACAGACAATATAAATGTAAACCGACGTGTAAATAGTCAGTCATATTCATATAATTAACGTCTTATTTTATAGCTATGCGTCACTATTCAAGAAATCAAAAGTTTAATAGGAAATTCCTATTTTTTTCATCTTTAATCAATATACGTATTGTATTCAGACAAACCGTCAGAAATAATGACTAATATCCGGAACGAATGGTGGACAACATGAATATATAACGACTTGCTGACTATCATTACGTCTTTACTTATGTTTTATTTCATCACTGTGGTGTTTCCATTCAGGGAATTAGAATTTAAATCGGAGATTAACTTCTTTTTGCAACATCAATTAATATGTCTGTTTCTTGTATTCATGAAAATCATCAGAAATGATGACTAATGCCTGTAAATAATGATAGACAAGAAGAATGGAGAATGAAGTGTTGAATATCATCTTATTTTTACTTTAATTAAGTTTTATTCTGTCACTGTGTTGTCTTAGTTTATAGAATGAGTTAAATAGAAGATTCACATCCTTTTTCAGTATTAATTTATATGTCTATTGCTAATATTTATGAAAACATGAAAAAATAAGCCTAGTGTCTGAAATTAATGGTAGATTACAGGAATGGAAAATGCTATTTTGAACTTCAGCAAATCAATATTCTAGTTAAGATTTTATCCTATTTAATAGATTGCCCTAATACTTTCAAAACTATCTAGTATTTTAAATTGTAAATATGCTTCTGCTGTACAGCCGACCACCCCTCCCCCAGTGAACGTAGCAGTATCGACAGGATTTGTTGTGGCCAAATGAGGACTGTAGCAATGTCCATCCTTACATTGACCGAATCTATCAAACTGATATTCTCTTAGAGATAATTGGCCCAAAGTGGTTAAATGATGACCACCTCCTCCTCTACAAACTTTCAAAAAGCTGGCAAAAAACTGGCAATTTTAGGCATCATGTCCTTCAGAGTCCTTATATTACATGGGACCATCAGTACTGAACTCAAGTCATTCTTTTTAACTTGCAGATGTTTTCAATGTTCGGAGATTTCTGTGCATTCCTTGAAATAGTGGTAAACAGTACCGATTCCTCCACAAATGCATTTATTTTCCAGCATTTTTCCAAATCTTTGGAAATATGCAGGGAATCTCACATGTCTTGATATAATTTGGGTTACAAGTAGATGGTATCTCCTTATTTTTATTTCTGGATTAGGAATAAAATCGTAAGTTACTCTTCCTTTTTTGAACATAATACCATCTGTAAAACCATTGTAGCTTAATTTCTTCTCTCAATTCCTTTTGTAAATATGCTATAAATAACTGGATTTTGTTTCTTGATGAAGAAAGGTCCACCTCATTCCCTTTTTTATTTTTTCTTGCAAGATATGCCATTGTATTTTCATTGCTTTGAGAAGTATTGATTTTTAAAATTTGATCTGTATCTCTGACCCAGATTATCTAGTTGGCAATTGGATTACTTTTAAACAAGGTTAAAAACTGACCATACCCTATTTATCCATCAGCCTCTGCTAGTGGAGGGTAACAATGCTTATGTAGATTTGAGCACCATTTATCCTAATCTGCAATTATCGAATGTTCACAATCGGATTTACAATGTCTAAGATTTTTTAAAGCCCTTTCACTTCAATTCGGGTAATTGGTTTTCCAGAACCAGACAGTAAAAAGCCAGGTTATCCTCTTTCAAGTTTAATTTTCGTCAATTCTTTTCTGAAAATTGCCCATCAGCTTAAGATGAAAATCAAAGAACATCATTTTTATGATACGATTATTTTTTGGCCTACTAATCCTGATTGGCTATAAAGCAGTCAAGATATGTATCACAAATGATAAATATTGATCTTGATCTTATGTTTTCAGATCTTGGTGTTATTAATCGATATATACAAAATATAAATTATTAATTAAAAATGCCTTTACAAGTTTTATAATGTTTTGAATTATCTTTGGTCATTCATGTGCTAATAAAAAATCAACATATTTCTTTCAAAATTTTACATTTTACATTTGATTGTTTTTTTTTAATTATGTATATTGTGAATAAAGTTAAACAGTTAACTCTTGCCTAGTTGATTAAAATTCAAGTTTTCGTTACTTAGAAACAAATTTCTATGAAAACTTCACTATATATCTATAGAATTGTTAAAAAAGTATCGAAAAGGGGGGAAAGTCAAAAGTTCTCGTTTGTTACGCAAAAACTTTTTCTTCAGCCCTATCCCCCATCCACGCGCACGCATATCGAACATTCGAAGAGTTCAAAAAAGGCTTCATTACCTCTTTGACTCAGCTTGTAGTACAAGCTGTCAATATCCAAAATTTAAATTGTTGGAACAAGACCAGATGTGGAGATTCGTTTGTTATTGATTCCAGTTCCAAAAACTACAGGCAGCTGCTTGCTTTTCTCTGCTGCCTTTCTTTTTCTTTGGATTTCTCTACTTTTTCTGTGAGATTATTCCCTGGTACATACGAGATGTAGGAGAGTTTGTTCATTAAGTTGAATTTGTTGTAAGAAAGTTTGATATCGGATTTCTTTTTTCTTTTTTGTTGGTGAAGTGAGTTAGTTTGTGGTAAGCTGTACTGGTTGGGATATATATATATATATATAACATTTATTTTTTTCAAAGAAATTTTGAATGGAAACTTTTATTCAATCCATGGTAAATTACTAGAAGGAGTCTGGAAATGCTGATCGAATGGTGACCTGTGAACTGATCATATGGGAATGGATTCCATCTTTTTACCATCCGAGTTGATTTTGCAGTAGAAGTTCAAGCAAATAATAGTATAGTTTTTAGTTTGGTAACTGGAATATTTTTAACATTTATTTTAATTTTGAAGTACACATATTTGAGATTATTTTTGTTAAAGACCAAACCTTTCATTCCACTTTAGATCTGCCTTATCATTAATTCATTTTGGTAACTTTTTTTCGTGTTTTAAATATATAATGTAAAAATATGCTTTATTTAACTTTGAAATTTTCACACACTTTTAATGGTGACGGTTCCTTTTTTAGGTTTATTGAAAATTTCTCTTATTATCATGTGAGGATATAATTTGGTTTTCGTTTGGGGCTTTTGAATAATTGAAGGCAAATAATAAATGAAACTCGAAATAGCGTAGGCAATGAGCATAAATGGAAATATCCCCAACATCTTTTAATTGCATATAATTTTTTACCAGCTCTTTCTAGTATTGCATTATTATTATGCATGCTTCTTTGAAAGCAGGTGCTTTTTTAAAAGATTGATCTGTCTTTACCAGTAATGCCTTTTTAAACTGACTTAAACTACTTAAATTCATTAAGACAAATAATAATGTACTCAGATGATAAATTGAAATTTGCGATTGTAGATTTTATTTTTTAATTTTATTTTAATAATTATTTTTAGATACATCCATGCCACTTTAAATCTATGTATTCTTATGAGAGTGAATTTCAAAGTTCAACTACGATTATTTTAATTTAAGTATTAAAACATTTATCGAAAATTTTCGTTTTTTTATACCTTTCAAAGTACTTTCTTTACTAGGAAAACGTTGCCTTACGTGAAAAAATTCGATTTGAAATTTTTATAAAGCCGAGTGATGTAGAAGCAATTTGAACTATAAAAAACGCTAGGACATTCAAAAAATAATTTAAATTTAAAAAATGCGATTATTAAAATTGCGATATCAGTGCAAATATGGAAAGCGGTTTTCTAATTTTGACTAAAAATTTATTTTGGTACAAATAAAGTATACACTTTTTTGTTTCTCCAATCCACAAAAACACCCAATGGATTGAACCAAATTCTTACATTTTATGTACTGTATTTTTTTCAAATTCCACTATTAGTTCCTACTCTTATTTCCCATTATATAAATCTTGCTCAGATTTTTAATCATTAATATAATTCTTTTTAATTATCCACTCAAGCTCAAATACATTTTTTAAAACTTGAAATAGTTGACACTTGATGTTAATGAAGTTTTTACAAATATTAATTTACTAATTATTCATTGAACTCTTATTATTAGTTCAAATTCTCCCTATATATATCTTGTTCAATTTTTATTCAATTGTTAATAAAATACTTTATTTCAGCCACTCAAGTTCAAATACGTTTTTTAAAACTTTTAGTGGATGACACTTGATGTTAATGCAGTTTTTACAAATGTTAATTCATTAAAAATAAAATTAAGGAAGTTAATAATATCTTATATATGAACAGTCTGATTTTAAATCTACAGATGGCACCTCGAAAATTATGCTCGATTTTTTTTCCAATTCCTACTACTAATTCACACTCTCCCTATATGTATGTACCTTGTTCAAATTTTCAATCGTTAATAAAATACTTTTATTTCATCCACTCAACTTCAGTTCTGTGCAGTTTCTCAGTCGGTAAAATGCAAAGATTTCAGTGTTTTTCACGTGAAGGTGAAGAATGATAGCTCAATTTTTGCAAAAATCAACAATTTTGTTGATAAATTTGTAATACTAATTATAATTATTTAATAAAAAGTAACTAAAATAAAAGTTTTCTTTGTTACCTTAAGTAGGAATTGACTTAATTTTTTAAATATATATTACTTCCTTGCTTCACCTTATTTCATAACGATTGATACAAAATCATGGTCTTATTTTGTGTCCTTTTTACTTTCTTGTGTAGGAAAATGTAGAAAATATTGTAAACTTTTAAAAATTCGAAGCCGAGATATTGATGAATTTCCACGTTCCAAACCTTTGTAAGTTCGAAAAAAATAAGTCGTTATTGACATTATGTCTGTTTATCTTTGACAATAATAATTGAAAATAGGTTTTAAGTTCGTTAGATAAACTTTGGTGTATGATTCTTACATAAAATTTCTAGAATATCTATGAAATTTTGAAAGGAATCCGATCACATATGATCTTGTGATCGGATCGGATCTATCTGTTTATCTTTTCGAGTCGCTAGCTATACACGCAAAACGCTAAAATGTAAAACTTAGTACATGGTTATAGGGTCTAAAATATACATATAACAAATTTTAAAGCATGTCTCCCAAAAGGTTTGCCGTCAGTCGATGTATATTTCCGTATGCTTGTAAACGCAATGACTTAAATCGATGAAATCCTGTGACTACAACTGTAGATTTATGCAAAATTTTGTTTCATTAGCAGACAAAAGGTGTCCAAAACACATAGAGAAAAAATTATACAATGGAACAGGGCATCCACGAAAGGAAGATTCGAAAACGTTTCATCCTCCCATGTTAAAGAAAGGGAATTCTGATTTGAGCAAATGGGTATTTTAATATCTTTGAGAATGTTAAAAATCTATGTAACGTGAAAAACCATCGTCAAACATTTTTTATAATTTCCAGATTCATCAATTTGCCACTCAGGTTGTGTTTCGCCTTGCGACTGATGGGAAAAGCAACAGATGATTCGCAGGAAGCAAAGTTGTAGAATCCGCAAATATCAGTGAATAACTCGTAAGCATCTAACAAGCACTATCAGTTTTCCAGTATCAAATTTGAAGTCATAATGACTGGCATTTCTCCAGTTTTGAATCTTTGATCTTTCTTCAGTGCTTGTAGCTAATTAGAAACAGAAGATTTAACGCGGTGAAAAAAATCAATGCAAATTTGCTGTGAGATTTACGAGTTGTCTTTAAAATAGATTATTTTCAGCAATGCCAGTTTTCTGCGCAGAGGAAACGCGTCTACCTCGTGATCTGGGCGTCCCGGGTTCGAGTAATGGTCAAGTCATGGTTGTTCTTCTGCCTTCTATCTGTGAGATGTAAAACCGGTGTTACACGACCTGTAGTCTTCACAGATTTGCTCGTAAATCTTCCATTCCACCCACTGGGGGACTACACTCCCCCTCGCCTGTGGGCCGCCTGTGAAGACGTCGGAGAGCTTCCCGCAAAATGTCGGTAAAAAGGAGAAACATCAAAGAGCCGGAAAGTTTGTTTGGCACGTGCGGGTGGATAAGGGAAAAATGAACGGAGGGACACTTCGTTTTGTGGTCAGTTTGTTTTGAGTAGCCAAGCAGTTTTGTCCTTCGAGTTCTTAACGATGGAGTGGATTTCTTATTAACTTGTTTAATTTTTTTTAAAAAAAATCTGAAATTACTTTTAATTAATATTTGTTTATTAACTTAACTCTAATTAAATTATAAAGTAATTAATTATTATCGGAACTAAAAAGCATTATATTTAAATGGAGATTAAAAAATATTTATTATTTACATCACCCTATGTAATGAGTAAAGTTATTAAAATTACAGAAAAAAATTATTTGACAACTAAATTGGTATAATAGAAAATATGGAATTTTTCTTCATTATCAGTATAAATTTTCCAAGTAATTATTCATAGATGTTACTACAATATTAGCATATTAAGTCTAAGAGATGAAATTGTAATTTAACTCCTTCAGGGGAGGGTCATTAAAATTTTCATGTTTTAGATAATTTAAAATATTAATAATAAAATAAGATAATTAGATAATTTAAAATATTATTTTAAAATATTAATAATATTGAGTACAAAATATATAAATTATATTGTATATATATATAAATAATGAAAAATCGGTTTCCTTCTGCGATTTTATTTCTTATTTTATTCTACATATTACCACAACTAATCTTAAGCCCAATATAAAATCAATAACTTCAAATATTCAGTCCCAGTCATCTCATTAATATTTGCAAATTTTGATTATTAATTTTTTTCTCAAAATTTAAATTGTTTTCTCTGTATAATTACCAAATAGTTTTCCTCTGTTATTCTATTTCAAGTTTGCCACCTTTTTAACAGAAATCCTTTTTTTTGTGATAAATTATTTCAGTCATACCTATAATGTTTGTATTTCATTCATTCATTTATTTATTGCACAATATGAGCCTGAATAAAATTAGTAAAGTAATAAATTATAATTCATGCGTGTTGTTACAAAAAACCCTGTGTTTTCATGTTTAACATTCATATGCTGCTTAGGCCCTTGACATAATCCTTTTTCATATTTTGGCCTCTCATCCTGAAAAGGTTGTGCATCCCTTCTTTAAAAGGACCATTAAGGACAGTTACGGACAAAGGCATATATATAAGGAGTACAGGGACCTCGGGACTCTCCCAAAATTAGAAAAAATTATAGGTAATAAGTAATTATTATAGGGGATTTTCGTGACTAGATATACCAAACACTGTTAGCTCATGCTAATTCCATTACCCGAGCAATGCCGGGTACGGGAATGCTAGTTGTGATATAAGATTCGGTTACACAGTTTTTTTTAATTACTTTCTTATTTTCCAAACTGATTTTTTTTATTAACAATACTTAGCTGCCAAGGTAATTTACCACTCTTTGTAAAGTAATCAGCAAAGGAGTTTCGAGTAGCTTTGGCCCCTTCTCCTGATTTTTGAGGTGCTTTTTTCAAAGGGAAGAAGGAAGAATTTTTATCTAGTGAAGTCATCCCCAACGTCTTTTGCGCTTCTTCGTCTTTTTTCCCAAGTATTCGCCACTTAAAAGCACATAAGCTGCTGCTGCACAAGCTTTTTCCTGGTCACTATCCGAAGCAAGCATTTCGTTCATTTTTATTCAAAGTTACCCTCTTAAGAAATATCGAACTCCGACCGAGAGCTCTGGAAACGATGCGAGAAGGGAAGCTGTTTTCTTCAGACGGCGGGTCGTGTGACAGGCTAGGCAGACGGGGGTGCTGTCACGAAGGGGAGGATGGCAGTTTTACGACCACATCTGTGAAGACTACAGGTCGTGTAACAGCGGCTTAAGAAAGTGCCCCCGTGTAAAAAGAAACCGTGAAAGTGAATGTAATAAGTTTGTGTAATTTTCAAATGAGTTAGAAGTCATATTTCCGCCCTCGGGTGCTCAGAGATCCATAGCCTCAGAGGCTACTGCACTCCCCCCTCTTTCCATCGTAAAGCGGACACGAGATCATCATTTGGAGCAATTCCCAAAGAAAATTGGTGTTTTCTCATAAATAATTATATAATTTGTATTATTTTGAAGGAGATAATTCTTATGCAAGTATTCTAGCTATTATTAGTTTATTTTAAGAAATGGCAAATCTTTGAACTGTTTTTTTTCACAAAATACATTCATTAATTATGATATGCATAATTTGTTAGCCAAAACTGACGATTTGAAATGAGATAAGTAAAAAAAATCAGCTCAAGACTTACTTGTGGTCTTAAAATTATTAAAAGCCATTTCAATAACAGAGGACCAGCTGATAGTGGTGTATCAATATAGAAGGAGAATACTTTGAAGGAGACAAATCTCATTCGATGGTTTTTATCATGTCAAAACATGACTTTGTTTTGGGGATGAAGTTTTCAGCGTCAACAAAAATCCGATGTGCAGATAATAAAAAATTTATTATCTGCTCGAGCATCTCAAAAAGTCAGCTTTTAATAACGGGATGCTATTGCATTTACAAAAGCTCTTATTTTAAAAAAATTAATGACTACGTCAAATAAAACCTAGAAAAAGGTAATTTTGAGTGCGTGATTATATGAAATGGAGTAAATAGGAAATGTTATATATTTTTGAAATAATAAATGTGGGACAAATTATTTTTGATCGTCAACAGATAGGTCTATATGTAAATAATCTTAAGATTTTTTTATTATTATTTCAGAATTGTTATTTTCTGCTCAATACAAAGCGATAGTATCATAATATTCAAAAAGATTTTCAAATTCCAGATTTTGAAGAATCTCTAGTTTCAAAACTCAACGATCCCCCCCCCAAATGAAATTATTCCTTAATTTGTTTGTGACTATAATAAATCTTAAATATTTTGAGATAAAATAATTTTTTTTTCATGTCAGAACATGATATTGTTTTTGGGATAAGCTTTTTGACGTCAACAAAAATCCGTAGGCGAAAAATAAATTTTTTCTATCTGCATGAGCATCTCAAAAAAATCAGCTTTTAATAACGCGTTGCCATTACATTTATAAAAGCTCTGATTTGAGAAAAAAATAAGTTAATGACTACAGCAAATAAAACCCAGAAAAGTGTCATTTTGAACACGCGATTATATGAATTGAAATAAATAGGAAATGTGATATTTTTTAAACAATCAATGCGAGACAAAGTTTTGTTGGATCGTTTGCTATGCTTAAGTGACTCATTCAGTGAAACAATTAAAATGAATAAAGATATAAATTAATTTGCACGTGGTGCCTGGTTGTTCAAAAATTATTATATGACATAATGCATTGAATTATGCACTGAAGATTTCAATTTAATATTTATTTTTTTCTTAAAGCTACGTTATAATTATATTTCCATATTATGTTCATTTAAGCACTATACCGACCAATAATGAGATGTAAATTTGTGAATATTTGCCATTTTGATGCTGGTCATTTTGTTGACTAAAGTACAACAATGCAATGCCTCCCGATGAAATGTCACTTATTTGTTTGTACTTTATAAGTGATTTGGAACTGATTCACCTCTTAATATGGAAAGAAAATTTCTGAATTTTTAATATTACCAATATCATTAGAATCTCGTTTTTCTCCAGAACTTCGAAGTAACTCCCCCCCCCCAAAAAAAAGACCATGGAATATCTGTATAAATACGGAGACGCAATTTTGTTTCCTAATAATACCACACAAAAAAACATTTGTTGATATAATTCTTCCGTGCTAGTATGAAAATACGATTCGTAGAAAATTATATCCACTTTTAAGAATTCATTTTTCTCGAGTTAAATTTCCTCACCGAGGTAAAACCCAGTCCTCGAAACGCGCGTGTGTGCACTCATTCCGTTCCAGCCCATACCATCACTCCTCTTCACTCCCCCACCCCCTCTACCAAACGAAAAATTTTAATCCCTCTAACGCACGTGAACTCTTTAATCGAAATCGATGGATTTCCCTAACTGTGGTGGTGGGATGTAGAGCGGATCCCACCCTTGCTCCGCACCCCGGCTCTTTTCGAACAACGTTTTCC